>SJYX01001029.1:67596-104982 GCA_006410675.1 Oreotragus oreotragus | reverse complement strand
TTGCCCAAGAGATGAGGATATCAAGAAGTAGGCTTGCTCTGGCTTCAGGCATTAATATATCAGGCTACAAGTGAAAGACTAATTTGAGATCCCACCAGAAAGAAACATCAGGACTTTTTATATCCTCCTGCATTGTTCAGGTCTAGTTCAGGTCCTGCTGGAGCTGTGTCTGACCTGGCTGCTCAAGAATTGAGAAAGACAGAAGTTTGTGTGTGTTTAAAGTTAGTGTGCTTGCTGTCAGGCAGGTCACGGCACAGTGTATGTGAAAGGGCTGCTAAATGCAAACCTGAATAAGAAAACTCCTTGGGAAACAGTGTAGATGAACGAGTGATACATTATCATTTCCCTCAGTGCAGCCTATTTTTTTTCACAGTCCCAGCTCATTTGTAGACCTATGGGTGAGCGAGTGAGATTTAGTGTGTTTAGCGATACTGAGTTTCAGTAAGGGTTAGGCTATCCAAGATTGATAAAGATGTGTGATAATATATGCTGTTATAAAGTATATTTGAATAAATATTTATATGTGTTCAATTGCCACCCATATACACCTTAAGAAATTTTAGGTAAAGTTTTTATTTATTTTTTAACTGAAGAATAAATGCTTTACAGAATTTGGTTTTCTGTCAAACCTTGTGTTTTGGCAGAAAACAATATCATCCTCCTTTTACATGTGAAGACACTAGAACGTTGACTTAAGGAAAACAGGTGACTTAAGGCTGCTTAAAAGAATCTTATCAGAGTCTCCAGTTTTTAGAACATTTTTTATTTGAAGTGCCATAAAATAGAACTATGAATTAATAAATTTCTATAATTTTCCAAAGCACCCTTGTTTCAAACATCTTAATAAAAACTGAAATATGAGCTCCTTAGTTAGTCCTGTGATAACTTAAGTCATTATTCTTTTACTTCAGTGACACATTAGTAGTTGTCAAGTTTTAAGATTCTGATAGAGAAATGCTGATATGTATATTAAAAGCTAGTAATCCACACAGACACATATACTTGCTTTTACCTTTTTGTTATGGGACAGCACTCCATTTTTGGAAGAATGAAAGGATTTTTTTCTCCTGTCAATGTAATCTAGTCTCGATACTCATTTTCATTACATTCTGTAGCACACCGATTGTCTCCACAGCACAGCCTTAACTGAAGAACAAACCTTAGGGAAGGAAAAAGGCATTAAAAATATCTACACATCTGCTTTCAGCCCTTCCATTATTACCATGAATGTCCTAAATCACCTTGTGTCTGATGACATTAAATCAGGGACAACAGGCAAAGGAGGCTATGTCAGCATGCTGATAATGCAGCCTCTCTACTGTCTGGTCGGTTTATATTCTGTCACTTCCAATTTAAAGGGCACTAAATAGAGCAATTTTTATCCAGCACAAGTTTGTAAAAGTAATTCCACTTTTTGTTTTCTTGTCTGCAACAGCAGTTAGTTTTTAATAACAATTGCAATATCTTAAGTGTCTGACTTTTTTTTTTTTTTTTTTGGTTCATTTCATTGTGTTTACTCCTAACATCATTTTAAGCCTTTTAGAAAGCACAATATAAAGTTAGAATTATCAAAAAAGCAACAACAACAACAACAACAACAACTCCCAACCTATGGATTTTAGATTTTGGGTTCTCAATACAGTTTAAAAGTACTAGATATATTTTAATTTTTAAGCTTGGGAGAGTTTACTAATGCTTTCTAAAATTTTTAAGTTTTCAGACTTCAAAAGGAATGTGTTTGTTGTAGGAAATTTAGATAATATAGAAAATATACAGAAAAAAATAAAGAATACCTAAAAGCCAAGCATACTGAAATAATCACTGCTGTTTCAAATATAACTTTCCAGTCTTCCAGTGTGTGTACATGTGCATGCATGTGTGTTTGTGTGTAAATAACAGTCCAGTCAGCAGAGACCCCACACAGGGCAGGCTTCCTAAAAAGACTATTTATAAGAGAGTTACTACTAAGAGGGAATAAAAGAAAACTCTAAAAAGGAGCCTAGAGCTGAGAAAGAGTAGAGAAGGAAGGCATACATTTACAAGTAGGCCTTCTTTTCCAAAGAGATGGTATTCAGACTCCTTGGAAAAAGGCAGTGCTGCAGTCTACCAGATGGTGAAGACGTCTGTTGGGTTACCCTGGAATGGAACTGGTCCCCAGATGATGGACCAAGACTAAGTTATTACTGGAAGATGAGCACTAGTGAGTGGCCTGTGGCCTTCTGGTTACTGAGTCTCATAGGAGAAAACAGAAAAAAAACACTGGAATCAGCAAGAGAAACACCTTTCATCTTTCAGTGTCCCTCTAGCACCTCCACTGACAATGGAAAGATATTTATAACACCAGCTCCATTGTGACAAGTAGGGCAGTGATGAGGAGCTCCGGAGCCGAGAGAAAATACATTATGATAACTGACACAGTACATAACCTTGTCTTTTAAAAAATTTTTTTCTACCACATATTCTTTCTTAAAATTTTTTTTTCTCATCAATTTATATCAGAATATTTTTTGTCTTTCTTTTACAACAAAATTTCAAAGCCTACAATGGCATTTTGTAACAAGAATGTCCTATGGAAATTTTGTGCATACTATGTCTGTAATATAGACAGGTCATGCCTTAGTAATTCATTTAAGTCATCTCTGTGGAGAAACACTGGCCTCTTTTCCCTTTTCTTTATTGCTTTGGAAATTTCAATTGGTCCTTTTGTCTGAGGGGCTTTTTGCCATTGCTAATCAAGAGTGTCCTCATATTTGCCCTTGCACTTCTGAGAAATAAACTCATTCACTAAAAATTCTTAATTCTGAGGAAAATAAATGCTGATAAGGGATGTTTTCTTGTAGTTTTGATCACAAAGTCACAAACATCTTTACAGCCCTCCATTTCATACCTAACAAAAATTATAGTTGACCCTTGAAAACTACAAGTTTGAACTATGCAAGTCTACTTATACAAAGAATTTTTTTTTTCATAAATATTACTCCACTATAAGGGCTTCCCAGGTGGTATTAGAATTAAAGAACCTGTCTGCCAGCGCAAGAGACACAAGAGACACAGGTTCAGTTCCTGGGTCAGGAAGATCCCCTGGAGAAGGAAACGGCAATGCACTTCAGTATTCTTGCCTGGAAAATTCCACAGACAGAGAAGCCTGGTGAGCTGCAGTCCATGGGGCCACAGAGGGTTGGACGTGACTGAGCCACTGAACACACACACATACACAAAGTAATATATGGTTGATTTAATCTGCAGATTTGTTACCAAGGATACATGGAGTTTTGACCATATGAGGGGAGGTGCCCAACACCCCTGCCTTGTATAACCCCTTAACTCTATAACCTTCCCATAAAAATAGGATCTGAACCATGCACATTAATTTAGATGGGAATTGCTGAGAACTTGGACTGTAACTATTCCAAGGGCATGTTCACCTTCCAGTAGACTTCAACTGAGGTCTTTGTTTTGTGACTTGTTACTTACAAGGTGTGTAGAAAAATATTGTGTATGTGTATATTGTGTGTGTATGTGTATCTTAAAATAGTGCATAATATATATGGATTTAAAAGGAAATAAATGCACGGAATGAGTCTGTTGCTTTCCAAAAACTCATTAATAACATGTGAGAAGTGTCTTCAAGGTATCAGGTTATATCTATAATTCTTTTGCACAATATATAGCATTTATATTTAATTAAGCATTGTGAAAGAGTTGAATAGTAGCCATGATAAATATACTTTTGAAAATCTAAATTAATTGACTTTATATATAAGAGTTAGTTTCAAAAGAAGCAAAAACATAAATTAATCTAAAGCAAAGGCAGATTAACCATTGTGGTTTGCATGGCTTATTTGTATCTAATATTATTAAATAATTGATATAAAAATTTTCACATTTAAGACAAATTTATAAATCTCAGTTTATGCCAAATTTTATGATTAAATGAAAAGAAAGAAAGGCAATACTCTAGAGCAATCCAAAAGAGTATGAATAGAAGAAAAATTATGATGCCTATTATGGCTATTACCATTTAATTAAACTTGAAAGACATATATAGAAGGTTTGTGATTGTATAGACAGGTTTACTGTATAAAAAAATGGATCAACTTACTCATTTTTCCTTCTTTCCTCAAGGAGGGCTTGTGAATTTTCAACATTTAGGAAAATTTGGTTCAGTTGCTCCAAATCTATGATTGTTAGAAGTTCACTTCTTTTCTCCAAAAGGACCACACTGATCCAATTTGCCATCATCTTTCTTTTGAGTTTAGCTGTAGTTTCCTAATAAATTTCCTTCCCATATATCACCAACACACCAATGAGGGTGATTTTCTTTTCTTCTCCTTTAAATTAAATCTTTCATTCCCCTCTCTCATTTTCAAATCATTCAACTGTTTCCTGCTGTTCTTTGATGAAAGTAAACTCACTTTTCTGGAGTAGATAATAGATCATTTTTCTCTCTCCTGATCTAACACTTGAGATTACGGAGCTTTCAGATGGGTCACTGCCAAGCCTATTGCTCCAGATGACACAGAGCGTCATCCAGAAATTATCACATCACTGTGCCTCAAGGAAGCACAGCTGTCAAACTCTTGGTCTCCTATACGCATAAGAGACCAAGACCCTGGAAAGTGTAGCCAGCTAGAATAGAAGCTATTGTTTCTTCTGTGGGTATATATTCTCCTTGTTTCCTAGTATTATTTCCAAGCTTTTTCCTTCCCTCACTCTTTTAAATGACTGGTTTCAAGTACCTACAATTTGCCTTTATCATCTCTGTTGCTATTAACTGCATAATTTTGGTTATGCTCCTTCATTAATTACTTGATCATTTTAAGCACTTCCCATTACTCTTTTCTGGGGCATTACAGGTGGCTCAGTAGTAGAGTCTGCCTGCCAATGCAGGAGATGCAGGAGATGAGAGGTTCGATTCTTGGAAGAGGAAGATCCCCTGAAGGAGGAAATGGCAACCCACTCTAGTATTCTTGACCAGAAAAATCCAATGAATAGAGGCACCTGGAGGGCTATAGTCCATGGGCGTGACAAAGAGGTGGACAAGACTGAACACACACACATTTACTCTTTTCATCTATATGTATCCTGTCATCATTATTGACAGTTTCAACAGCAGCAGTTTTAGTTCTTCCACCTGACTGCAATGATCTTTTATTCTACTGTTCCTTAACCATCTGTGACCATGATTGAAATACTTTCTCTCCTTCTAAAATCTCTGATCATTAGTTTATATTCTGTTGGTTGATTTTCTGTAGTAAATTCCTGTCCAGAAAGTATACAACCAAATGAAGACATTTACTTTGTTGAGTCCTATTATTCACTAGACATCATTCCTTTTCTATTTTCATTATCTCTTATACACGTTAGATTTCTTGTTACATTATTATACTATTTTCCTTAAAATGTAGCTTTGACTTATTTACTCACCTCTGACTCAATTTTAAAAGGCTAATAATGTCTTGATATAGTTAAATCCAATTTTGTGCCCAAACTATAACTTTACTTCTTTGTAATTGTAGAGAAGACTAGACATGGTGATTTTAATACTTTATCCATAACCATAAATTATAGAAATTTAATATTACTACATAATATTACTATTGTCCCATATGTTCTATTTCCCATCTTTTAAATGATTATCATTATTGTTTCCCACCTCTACCATCTTTCATATATCTCTATGCTACTGTAATATTCTTTCCTGACTATAAATTAATGTTCTTTCTGTAAAATAAAAAATCTAGACAGCAAGTCCATCAATGTCCCACCAGCAAATCTTCTACTCTGTCTGTAGCTATCTGTACCCATTCATTTACTTTTCTTATTTTCCTCTTCTTATAATGGACAAAATATCCTGACATTTATGAAGGCAAAACCTCTCCTCTTTTTTTTTTTTTTTAATGGAGGTACAATTTGTTTCAGGTGTACAATTTAATGATTTGATATTTTTATAATTGTATACGTCTAAAATTATTGTCACAGTAAATCCAGTTAACATCTGTCACCATGCATAGTTACAATTTTTTCTTTCTGATGAGAATTTTCAAGATTCACTCTCTTAGCTAGTTTCAAAAATGCAGTACAGAATTGGGACTTCCTTTCTTGTCCAGTGGTTAAGAAACTGTGCTTTCACTGCAGGGGGAATGGGTTTGAGCCCTGGTTGGGGAAATATAATAGGATCCCAAATGTCACAAAATTTGGCCAAACTAAAATGCATGGCAGAGTTATTACATGTTGTATGTTACATGCCTATGACTATTCATTTTATAACTGGAAATTTTAATCTTTCAATAACCCCCTTCATTTTCATTTTGTGTTTTACCGTATATACTTGTTCCTATAATTTTTTTCTTTCCTTAATCACCAACTTTTTTTATACTAAATATTCCAATTAGATTAAAAGCATGCTTAGTGTTTGCTATATGTAATAAATATCCTCCCTTGAACCCTTATTGTTCTCAATTACTGTTCTGTTTTTCTGTTTCCCATAAAAGCAAAATTCTTGAATGAGTAACTTCTAGTTGTCTCAGACTTCTCATATCCTACTTATTTAATTCTTCAGCAATGCTTTCATCCCATATCCCCACTGAGAAACATTTTGTTATAATCACTGATGGCCTTGTTTTAAAATATAATAGGTCCGTCTTTGGTTTGGTCTCACTGAACTTTCTGCATCCCAATCAGTTGTTGTTTTCCCTCTTGCTTCTGTAACAGCATTGAGATTCCTTGTTTTTCTTTTGCCTTATTGGCTGTTATTCATTAATTTTCTTCCTTTCCCTTAAATGAATTTCCAGATTCAAGACATTCATCCTATAAGCATTTATTGAGAAATTTGTGAGATAAGTGGCTCTTAAAATATTTCAGTGAACAAAACAGATTAAAAAGTATCTGGATCTTATAGTACATAAGCTCCACAAGAAAATATAAATAAGTTTACAAATAACATAATGTATTAAAAGTATTACATAAAATAAAACTAGAGGATAAATGTATAAAAATTTGCACATCATTTGTCTTTAAGAAACTTCACCTTCAAACAATAAGACACCACTACACACATATTATGGTGGATAAAATGGAAAAATATAGTAATACCAGTCCATCCTAAAGGAGATCGGTCCTGGGTGTTCATTGGAAAAACTGATATTGAAGCTGAAACTCCAATACTTTGGCCACCTGATGTGAAGAGCTGACTCACTGGAAAAGACCCTGATGCTGGGAAAGATTGAGGGCAGGGGATGAGATGGTTGGATGGCATCACTGACTCAATGGACATGGCTTTGGGTGGACTCCAGGAGTTGGTGATGGTCAGGGAGGCCTGATGTGTGCAGTTCATGGGGTCTCAAAGAGTTGGACATGACTGAATGACTGAACTGAAACAATTCCTGGTAAGGCCATGGAGCAACAGAGACTTCACTTCATTGCTGCTGGGGATGCAAAATGGTAAATCAACTTGAAAGACAGCATGGCAGCTTTTAACAGAGCTAAATAAACCATCCTACCACACAATGGAGAGATTGTGATCCTAGGTATTTATTCAAATGATTTGAAAAGCATTTCCTCACCAAAACTTGTACATGAAAGTTTGTAGCACATTTATTTATCATCAACAAAAACTGGAAGCTTTCAGGAAATCTTTTAATAGATGAATGAATATATAAATTTTGGTACATCTATATACTGGAATATTGTTCAATGATAAAGATAAATGGCTATCAAGACAGACAAAGACATGGATGAAAGTTAAATGCATTTTGCTAAGTAAAATATGTCCATTTGAAAAGGCTACAAATAGTATACTTATATGAAATCTAGGAAAGACAAAATTATAGCAATAGCAAAAGATCAGTAGTCATCAGGGATTTGTGGGAAGAGGAGCATTAAACAGATTAAGCACAATGGATCTTGTAGGGTGGTGAAAATATTTTGTATAATGATGTAATGGTGGATATGACAATACAGATTTGTGAAAACTGAGATTTAACTTTAATGTTTGCAAGTTAAAAAAAAATATTGAAGATCAAGCTATCCCAGGATGGAATGCAGAATGTGAGAAAATGATCTAACTATACTAAAAATTTATACAATGTGGGGGAAAGAGATTCTGCCCTAAGTAACTATATTAGAGGAGTTTGTAAGAATAAGGGCAAAAGAAACTGTACATAAATTTTGTATGCCAGTTCATAAATTTTTTTTCCTATGGGAATATGAGTTAGCATTATGAATACTGCTTGGAATATGTACTGCAATTGAAAATGTAAGTACTTCTGTGGCAGATGTTGATGAGGCAGGTTTCTTCTGAAATGAGAGTTTACAAATAAGCTGAGGGAGAGCTTAGAATCACCCATGTGGTAATGGGTTAGAGTTGGAAACATCAAAATGGACTCAAGATTAGCTTAATATAAATAAAACTAGCCAGCTATAGAAATATTTATAGTTGTATGTGTATATATAAAAAAAAAATATTGAAGATCAAGCTATCCCAGGATGGAATGCAGAATGTGAGAAAATGATCTAACTATACTAAAAATTTATACAATGTGGGGGAAAGAGATTCTGCCCTAAGTAACTATATTAGAGGAGTTTGTAAGAATAAGGGCAAAAGAAACTGTACATAAATTTTGTATGCCAGTTCATAAATTTTTTTTCCTATGGGAATATGAGTTAGCATTATGAATACTGCTTGGAATATGTACTGCAATTGAAAATGTAAGTACTTCTGTGGCAGATGTTGATGAGGCAGGTTTCTTCTGAAATGAGAGTTTACAAATAAGCTGAGGGAGAGCTTAGAATCACCCATGTGGTAATGGGTTAGAGTTGGAAACATCAAAATGGACTCAAGATTAGCTTAATATAAATAAAACTAGCCAGCTATAGAAATATTTATAGTTGTATGTGTATATATATATATATATATACACACACACAAGGGTTAGTGTATACACATATTTTCTTGCTGTGTCAGCCAAGAGGTCTTAGAAACAACAACCTTCCAGTAAAAGAGTGCATCTAGCATGCATATTTTAGTTAGTAATACCATTGTGCAATAACATCTTTTTTTGCAGAGATGAATGATTCTAGGACCAGGCTCGACTATACATTATGATCTTTGAGTGCTAAAAAGTAAGGAAGTGCTCCAAAAAGAAAAAAGAAAAGCATAAAGATGGTGGTGTGTCAAAGAAAGGGACAAAAGAAGCTAACAAAGATTTCCTAATGGCTAAAGCTGAAAGAACTTGAAGAGAAAAAAATAAACTAATATTGGGATATAACACAAAGTATAAATTAAATACCCATATTATATCCCAATATAAATAAATGATGGAATAAATAAATAGAGGAAAAGGACAAATCTCTTGTGTAGAAGTAAGTAGATATTCCACTCTAAAGTTAAACATCATGTTTACATAAAGTTAAACATAACTCCCCACACCTTAAAGGTGGGTTGCACATAATGATTACCTTCTAAGGAGTGCAAAATGGAAAAGGGAAAAAAGTAATTTCATAATGGAGAAACCTCACAAACACTACCTCAACCCTGTGAACAAGGTAACATCAGTATTGGTAAGTGGTTTATAGTATATGCCTTTGATATGATGTGATGGAATAGAATAGCATTTACCTCTATGGTCTTTCCTTAAAAACACAAAAGCTCAACCTAATAGAAAAAAAAAAAAAAAAACGTCAAGTTCCAAATGAGAGGCATTCTGGAAAACATGTGACTAGTTACCCTCAAGACTGTCAACATAAACAAAATCAAGGGACATCTGAGGATCTGTCACAGTCAAAGGGAGCCTACGGAAAATGACAAGTAAATGTAATATGGTTGAATTGACCCTAAATATAGAGAAGACATTAGGTAGAAACTGAGAAAGTATGAGTAAATTATAGACTTTAATTCTTACTAATAATACCAATATCAGTTCATTAATTTTAGCAAATATACCATAAGAATATAAGATGTTAAATAGGTGAAATTTGGTCTGGATTTTGAAGGAATTCTTTATACTATTTTCTCAATTTTTCTGCAAATCAATAATTTTACTAAAATAAAAGTTTATTAAAAAAGAAAAAACTCAGGAGAACAAAGGATAAAGGAATATGTGAGGATTGTCATGATAATGTTGGTCAATATAATGACATTTGATCACTTGGAGGAGGTTAGAGAGTTAGTCATGTAGAAATTGGGACAAAGAACGTTCTAACCAGAGGGATCTTTAAAGGCAAAGGCACTGAGGCTGAGTATCCTATGGTTTAG
This sequence comes from Oreotragus oreotragus, assembly GCA_006410675.1. Lineage (NCBI taxonomy): Eukaryota > Metazoa > Chordata > Mammalia > Artiodactyla > Bovidae > Oreotragus > Oreotragus oreotragus. The sequence goes on along the minus strand of SJYX01001029.1, from coordinate 94,727 downwards.
AAGAACCTATGTGGCTAGTACAGAGTTAGTAAGGGGAATATAGCAGGAGAGGTATCAAAGTTATACAGATCTATACAAAGGTACAGATTATGTAGGGCCTAGTTCAATTCAATTCAGGCACTCAGTCATGTGCGTCTCTTTGTTACCCCATGGACTGCAGCACACCAAACTTCCCTTTCTATCACCAACTCCTGGAGCTTGCTCAGACTCTTGTCCATTGAGTTGGTAATGCCATCCAACCATCTCATCTTCTGTCATCCCTTCTCTTCCTGCTTTCAATCTTTCCCAGCATCAGGGTCTTTTCCAAGGAGTCAGTTCTCCCCATCAGGTGACAGGGCCTTGTAGGCTATAGTAAATAGATTGCTTTTTATAAGGATTGAAATTAGATATCATGCTGATGACACCACCCTTATGGCAGAAAGTGAGGAGGAGCTAAAAAGCCTCTTGTTGAAAGTGAAGGTGGAGAGCGAAAAAGTTGGCTTAAAGCTCAACATTCAGAAAACGAAGATCATGGCATCCGGTCCTATCACTTCATGGGAAATAGATGGGGAAACAGTGGAAACAGTGTCAGACTTTATTTTTTTGGGCTCCAAAATCACTGTAGATGGTGACTGCAGCCATGAAATTAGAAGATGCTTACTCCTTGGAAGAAAAGTTATGACCAACCTGGATAGTATATTCAAAAGCAGAGACATAACTTTGCCGACTAAGGTCTGCCTAGTCAAGGCTATGGTTTTTCCTGTGGTCATGTATGGATGTGAAAGTTGGACTGTGAAGAAAGCTGAGCGCCGAAGAATCAATGCTTTTGAACTGTGGTGTTGGAGAAGACTCCTGAGAGTCCCTTGGACTGCAAGGAGATCCAACCAGTCCATTCTGAAGGAGATCAGCCCTGGGATTTCTTTGGAAGGAATGATGCTAAAGCTGAAACTCCAGTACTTTGGCCACCTCATGCGAAGAGTTGACTCATTGGAAAAGACTCTGATGCTGGGAGGGATTGGGGGCAGGAGGAGAAGGGGACGACCGAGGATGAGATGGCTGGATGGCATCACGGACTCGATGGACGTGAGTCTGAGTGAACTCTGGGAGATGGTGATGGACAGGGAGGCCTGGTGTGCTGCGATTCATGGGGTCGCAAAGAGTCGGACACGACTGAGCGACTGAACTGACTGACTGCTGTCTTCTATCAATTAGATGTCACAGTCCAGGGTCCCTCACCTCAGTCAGAGGTGACTATTTTCCTCCATCATTCCCCTAAGAAGATTTTCAATACTGAGCTCCATCTTCTTCCCCAGAATCCTGCTCCTCCTCTGTCCTTCGGCTCTAGATCTTAGTTCCTCGACAGCCTCACAGGTGTATCTCTAAGTCCTTTTCAACTCTGACTCCAAGGGTGGAACTTAGCGAACTACTCTTCATGCCCCACCCCACACCCGTCCTGCCTTCTTTCCCCGACCCATGGAGCTGCAGACATGGGCCTCCCGTTTCCAGGTCAGGCCTTCATTCTAGGTCCAGAGTTAGTGGTCCGTTCTAATGAGGTCATCCAGGCTAGGGAAACCCCATTTCACCTCCCGGTACAACACCCTGGTTTGTGTAACCCCTGAGCCCATCTTCACGGAAGCATTTCCCCACACCCTGTCCCCCAGGCAGGGAAGCCTGCCCTGGCAGAGTCACCAAGATCACCTGGGCCCTCTCTTGGATGGCTTCGGGAGAAGACAGTGATATCCTGTAGTCTTTCCCTCCACCCCAGCTACCTCTTTTCCTCAAATTGTTAGGTGACCAGCAGCCTAAGAACTTGTTCAAGGTGATACAGAAGTGGTCTGACCTTCTTGCCACAGACTCATCTCACAGCACTGGGGCCTTTTTGAACCAGTAGGGCAAGTGACATGGAATCGAGTTAATGGCTAGACCATCCCCTTGACTTTCAGGAATCCCAGTTCTCCAGTTGCTTCAGAAGTGCTGGTCATTGTCTCTGGTGAGTGTGCCATCTTTTCCAACACAGAAGAGGTCTCTGCCCCTTCCACCTTCCCCACAGGTGCCTAGGCCAGGGTGGACTGTCAAACACAGAGCCGCCATGTCAGTCTGGGTGTAGCCATCACCACTCAGCCTCTTTTTCTGGTAACTTCAGTGACAGGTTCTTTTAATTATGACCACCTTCCATTTCTTGTGATTCATGGGGCTTCCTGCCTGGAGGCTCTAGGAATATGACGTAAGCCAGAGGAATCAAATCAAACCAGCCCCCTACCCATGGGAATCTGCCAAGTGAGAGGGGCATGTGATCCACACTGACCAATCAGGGGCCTTCCCTGGGACTTTATATGTGGGCTCCAGGAGACAGAAGCTTTCTTCTGCTGGAGTTTCCAAATAGTGTGATGGAAGTCTGGCGCTGAGATCATTTGGTGACAGACCTCCCCCATCCTCTTCTTCCCTTTTGCCACTGGAATGTATGACTACATGAAGGGAAGCAGAATTTGAAGATGGGTGGAGGACAAGACAGCAAAGAGGATTAGAGAGAAATGGGGAGAGAACAGCGGGAGGAAGAGGGAGCCCTCCAGAATCCAGCACAAGCTGTAACCCATTCTCGCCACCTCCTCTAAACAAGCCTCAATCACTGTCTCTGCTTCTCTGCTTCTTTAGCCCCTCCACCCGGGCCTTGACATCAAGTTCTCCCAGTGAAATAATCTGGCTAATCATCCTCGACTTTGCTGGATCCGAGACCATCTCGTAGGTTGGTGATTAGAGTAAGGATTGGCTGTCCCTAGGCAAGGTGGCCAATCGCCCTGTGACCGGGGAGATGGGAGTCACAGGGTGCCATAGCAGCTGAGGGCAAAGAGCTTCCAGAAAGGAGTTGGTGGCACAGCACACCTCCTGGAGCTGTAGCCATCCAGGGGCACTAGTCATCCCCAAACTGGATTCTTTAATATTTATTGATTCATGGGTGGAAAATACTGAGTTGATTGCCTGTAACTAGCTCATACAGGGTTACCTCAAATTAAAGGGAGCTAGACATGAGAGGCAAAAGAAAAAAAGCAGTTTCCTCCAAAAATGCAATTTATTTTTTTTCCTCTGTGCCTGATTTCCTTTGGGTTGGCCCTGATTTCCTTAAAACCTCCCAAACCCCTAGACCCAGCTTGCATCTGGAGCCACCTCCCTAGTCCAGGCCCAGTACCTGCCAAGAACAGAGAAGCTGGCTCGGCAGCGAGGGCTTCCCAGGACACATTAGCCACTGACAGGGTGAGAGATGATCAGCCGCTAGATTAATTCCTCATAAAATATCACTTAGGCCAGAGTAGGTTAGCTAAATATGTGGTCTTAAGAACTGAACTGAAGAATTATACAGAGTTTCTCTTTTGGCTCCAACAAAGAAGAGACAGACAGGGCTACAGAGGTGTAACTGTGCAGGGGCCTGCACGGTTGCTGCTGGGCTGGCTGCCAAGTGACTTGAGGGCAACACCAGTGCAGTGAGAGGGCTGAGGTTTTCCTGCTCCCCACAGGACCTTCCCTCCCCCTGCTAACCCTGCACGTCCCTCCCGCTGAAGTGGACAGCAGTGGAAATCGAGAGGCTTCCTCCCTCCTTCTCTGAAAATACCACCCAGCCTCCAATCTCTGCAGAGTTCGGTGAAAGATGCCAGGAAACTGGAGTGTAGAGCAGTGCAGAGTGTGCTGAAAATGCCTGGTCAGGGCACACCGATGGTGACGCACAGTTTTGTCGTTCATCACTAAGAGAAGCGTGATATCCGCTGCTCTGCCTCAGACGGCCTCTGCTCTAGCCGTGCTGGTCCTCTCCATATTCTTCAAACACAGCTGCCATGCCCCCAGGACCTTTGCACAGGCTGTTTACTCTGCCTAGAATTCTTTCCCCACGCATTTCTGCATGGCTTGCTTTCTCACTTCCTTTGAATCTTTACACAAATGTCACCTTCTCCACGAGGCTCTCCTTGGTCAGTGTATCAGAAGTATCAGTCACTCCAAACTGTAGCTCTACTTTTCTGCATTTTATTTGTTTCCTGTTTATTATTTACACTTGATATATTTTACTATTTAATTTGTTTATCTGTTTCTCAAGTTTCATGAGGGCAAGGATTTTTTTCTCTTTCATTCACTGCTTAATCACCAGGAATCAGTCCCCTCTTATAAGATTCTGATTGTCCACTGCCTGGCACACAGTAGGTGCTCAAAGCATATTTGTTGAATCAATTAATCCATTGGAATGAGCCCATGTTTGGAATTGGATCTGGTGTGAATGTGTGTTCAATCGGTTAGCAACATTACTTCTCTCTGAGTCTCAATTTCCTTATCTGTAAATTGGGTATAATGTCTTTTCTATAGGGTTCCAGAAAGGAAGGTAAAGAATCCACTTGCAATGCAGGAGACAACAGGAGATGCTGGTTCAATCCCTGGGCTGGGAAGATTCCCTGAAGAAGGGAATGGCAACCCAGTCCAGCATTCTTGCCTGGGAATTCCCATGGACAGAGGAGGCTGGTGGGCTACAGCCCACAGGGTCACAACTGAACGGCTGAGAATTCATGCTGAGGGGAGGGTCATGAGATAATGCATGTGAAGTACTGAGCATAAAGTACTGAGCACAGTGTCTGGTTCGGAGTAGGAAGAAAATAACCAAGAGTTATCTTGCTATTGTGAGAAGGTAACTGACTGTTACTACCCAAAAGGTTGAAAACAGGCCAACAGAAAGAATGAAAACCTTCAAGTCTGCCTGGGTTTGAGGTCAGAGACAAAATAAAACCCATGCGCCAAGATGCTTCGGTATGGAAGCCCCTGTGTGTGTGTGTCTGTATACATGCATGCATACACCATCACGTTCACATAGAAGTTAGAGTTCATGAGTTTTAATCCCTATCACGATTACTCCAAGCTCTATCTTTGGGTGTCCGTGAGTGCACAAGTGTTGTAAATACAACACACATATACAGGTGCTTAAGCATACACCATCACGCACAAGGGGCTACCCCCACCCCCAGGAAAGGGACCCTGTGGCAGGGCAACTGCTTTGCTGTTGGGAGAGAAACTGCGCCCTGAACGGCATGACTACACTCGGGGTCCTTCCTAGATGCTGTCCCCGGCCAAACATGGCTCTCTGTCCCTCCCCGTGGCCCTGTCGACAGCCTCAGACAGCCTTCCGAGTCTTCTTGAATGGACTCATGACTTCAAGACACAGAGACGCTCTAGTGGTCTGACTGCCAGAGGGAGTGCTTGGCAGCACAAGCTGCCTGAATCTGTGCCTGTCCCAGGTGGAGAGAAGACACACAGTGAGCAGGACAATCATCATGGAGCCAAAGTTTAAAAGACAAAGATTTTCTGAAAGACTTTCCCACCATGGCAAGGCACCCCAAGGTGGCTTCCAGAGCAGAGCAGCACCGGATGAGAATGGCTGATGGGACTGGACAGTCCCCAGCCTCTCCATCCCACCACATCCTTCCCCTCCCCGCCACCTACCCCGGCCCCCGCCCTCTGCCACAGTGAAAATAGTGTCCTAGGAAGAGCACTGGCTTCAGAACCAGGCAGTCTGAAGACTGAGATCTTAACTCCAACACTTGGCAGCTCGGAGAACTTCAGCAAATTACTCAGCCTCTCCGAAGCACAGTTTTGTCATCTGTTAAATCATCTGAACAGTAACTCCCTTGTTGAATTGATGGGAAGAGTTAAGTCAGAGTCATCATGTACTGCTACTCAGGTTGTACACTGCACAAATCCAAGTGGCCATCATAAGACCACAAAGTCAATGACGGCCCTTGGATTGTGCAGGGATGAAATATTGTGTTAGAAGCATCTGACACAAGGCCTGGAACCTAGTGAGTGCTGAATCATTGTGGCCAAAAAAGATTAGGCTTATTCATCAGACTTTCAATTCACAAAAGGACAATCACCTAGCTTTCAGCTGGTGTAATAGCTTCAGAGTAGAAAGTTGTAGCCATGGTGATATATGAGGCAACTTCAGTGGTGACAGGGCTATGATGTCCTCAGGAAACCTATTTTCATTTTTCTTTAGAGTCCAGAGCTCCAGAAGTTGGTCATAGCTCTCCGCTTAACAGGACATTTTTTGGGTGAGTAATCAGACAGCCTGCAGTGCCCAGATGTATGTGCTGTTGAAATCATTTGGTCTTCATAAGGTGAGGTTTGATGTAAGTGGTGTGTTATTGCCTTTCCTATAAAATAATATGCTGCTTTCTTAAATTAAAACATAACGTACAGGGGACTTCCCTGGTGGTCCAGTGGTTAAGAATTCACCTGCCAATGACTGGGGAACTAAGATCTCACATGCTGCAGAGCAAGCGAGCCCCCGCACCACCATGAAAGATCCTGTGTGATGCAGTGAAGATCCTGTGAGCCACAGCTAAGATCCAATGCAACCAAATGAAAACATTTAAAAAATGTTATGCACAGAAGAAGTCCCAGAGAGAGAGCCAGGTCTTACCAATCTGTCCTCAGAGAAGTCCAGCAGCTGACAAGTCACAATGGCAAGCAGAGGACTTCCATTCAGCAGTTCAGAGCCTCTTTCCTAGAGGTCCGTCAGATATTAAGGGACGGATTCTGGAAGACAGAGGCTGAAACAACAATCCAAAAGAAAGAAAAAAAGGGAAGGGAGGCAGGAAGGCAGATAAGAAAGAGAGAAAGGAAGGAAAGAAGGAAGGAAAATGGAAGAAAGGGAGGGGAAAAGAAAGGAAAATGAACTCAGACAAATAATTCAAAGCAGGAGGCAAAATAACAGTTTCACCAAATTTGTAATTAGCAGCCATATTGAGAGGATTTTACAACTATAAAACAAGAACAAGGGGTCATAATAAGAGAAAAAGAACAAGAAAGAATGTCTGGAAGTTCAAAACGTAAGAGCAGAAATAAAAATGCAGTTGATAAATGAGATGATACAGTTGAAGACATACTCCAGACACTCAAACATAAAAACAGAGATGGAAAATGAGAGAAAAACGGTGTGTTCTGTCTGGTGGCTTATCAAGAAAGAAAACAAAGTAGAGGAAGTACTAGAACATTTTCTAGGACTCAAGAAAGTAATTTTCCAGATGGAAGGAGCCTTCAAAGAACCTAGCCTAATGAAGGAATTCTCACATCAAAGCGAGGCACTCCAAAATTACCTATCACCAGAAATAAAGAAGATCCCAAAAGCTGTCAAGGAGAAATAGTTAGAGATTACAGTAGCATACAACTATAATAAAAGACTTTAGAACAATGCTTTCAAAATTCAGAAGGAAAATGACTGCCAATTTAAATTCTGTGGCCAGGTGAATCATCAGTCAGGAATGCACATAGAATAGAAGCGTTCAGAAACTGGAGCTAAGATTCCACTCCCCAGAGTGCCTGATTCTGAAGTCAGTGCTCTTCCTAGGATGCTATTGCCACTGTGGCAGTGAGAGGAGGATGGGGTGGGAAGGAAAGGCTGGGGGTTGTCCAACACCATCAGTCTTTCTCATCAAGTGCTGCTCTGCTCTGTCTTTAAAAATTTACCTCTAGTGTATTGTTTGAAAGAAGGTACTGAAGGATATGCTCCATCAAAATGAAGGAGTAAATTGAGAAAGAGGAATGGAATCAGCAAGTCATTCACCCAGCACAGGATGGCAGAGAAAGGGGATTATCAGGAGGATGGAAAAGAGATGACAAGGAAACCAGCTATATAGCACCCAAAGAGGAAAATCCATCCAGAACAGAATAGGAGAAGAGCAGCGTGACTCTAGGAGTAAGAATGAAAACGGTGGCTGATTTGACACAGTTGAATGTGAGAAGAGCCATTCCGTAAGTTGTACAGAAGGTTTCCTCAGAAATCTGAAGCACACCAAGCAATTGTTAAAGCAATTAAGTACAGGAAAGAAAATCACTGGAAAAGACCCTGATGCTGGTAGGAGAAGGGGACGACAGAGGATAAGATGGTTGGATGGTGTCACCGACTCAATGGACATGAGTTTGAGCAAGCTCTAGGAGTTGGGGTTGGACAGGGAAGCCAGGCGTGCTGCAGTCCATGGGGTCACAAAAAGTCGGACACGACTGAGGGACTGAACTGAACTGAAGTACAAGAAAACAACATTGTACAGTTACCTCCTAAAAGAACTATTAAAATTTTCTCTCCATAATATCTCTTGACAAACTATACCACTTTTCAGATAATAAGCACTTTCTGCCTTTCATTTTATTTTTGCTTTTGAGACAACAAAATTTCACCCAGAAGCACACTAAATATATATGCCATAGGAAGTGTCAAATGTAAGTTTGACATTATAATGCTAGGCAATGACACACTTCCCAATCGATTAAACAGTTTCCAGTCAGAGACTAGCATATTGGACCAATGTGAGATACTTACTATACTTGGGTGAGCCCAAATGCTTTGTTAGGCAAGGAATGCCAAACAAGAAAGACTTTAACCAACATTTCAGTCGATTATAGGTGCCTGCTCTTTCCTTGTATTCCCAAGCATTCTCATCTCTAGCCTTCTCTTAGTTCTAGAAGCATTTCTACATACTCCAAACTTAAGTGCTGGTTGAGTGAGAGACATCAGTGAGCCCAAAAACTTTGATGAAGAAAGTGGTACAGCAAGAACATACCTTCCAGATAAAGACTTCTGCAACAGACAAGCTTTTGAGTCTACTCTTTCTCCTCCGGTGAATAAAATAAGTCTCCATTACATCACATATATATACATATATATATATATAAAATTCATGTTATATGTATATATTTTATTTATACTACATATGTATATATAGTGTCGCATTATATATATTTTTCACCAAAGGAGGAAGAGCAGACTTAAGTGCATTTTATATATATACATATATATTGAGGCCTGCCTGCTGGCTCAGATGGTAAAGAATCCATCCGCAATGCAGCAGACCTGGGTTCAACCCATACGGAAGCCCACATTTTATATATATGTATAAAAGGCATATACTATATATGTATGTGTGTGCATATCATGTCTGACTCTTTTCAACTCTATGGACCATAGCCCACCAGGCTCCTCTGTCCACGGGATTCTCCAGGCAAGAACATTGGAGTGGGTTGTCACGCCCTCCTCCAGGGGATCTTCCCAATCTAGGGACTGAACCCACATCTCTTACATCTCCTGCATTAGCAAGCAGTTCTTTACCACCAGCCCCACCTGAGAAGTCCTATGTATATAAATACACATACACTAGGTATATTTACTATCATGTTATCGTGTATATTTATTTAAACGTGTTTTATTGTTCAATTGATTTGTTTTCCTGTTGGTAAGAATTGTTTGGGTACATGGGGTTGCATTCAGTTCAGTTCAGTTACTCAGTCATGTCCGACTCTTTGCGACCCCGTGAACCGCAGAACACCAGGCCTCCCTGTCCGTCGCCAACTCACAGAGTTCACCCAAACCGGTGTCCATTGAGTCAGTGATGCCATCCAACCATCTCATCCTCTGTCGTCCCCTTCTCCTCTTGCCCTCAATCTTTCCCAACATCAGGGTCTTTTCAAATGAGTCAACTCTTCTCATGAGGTGGCCTAAGTATTGGAGTTTCAGCTTCTACATCAGTCCTTCCAATAAACACCCAGGACTGATCTCCTTTAGGATGGACTGGATGGATCTCCTTGGAGTCCAAGGGACTCTCAAGAGTCTTCTCCAACACCCCAGTTCAAAAGCATCAATTCTTCAGCACTCAGCTTTCTTCACAGTCCAACTCTTACACCCATACATGACTACTGGAAAAAACATAGCCTTGACTAGACGGACCTCTGTTGGCAAAGTAATGTCTGCTTTTGAATACACTATCTAGGTTGGTCATAACTTTTCTTCCAAAGAGTAAGTATCTTTTAATTTCATGGCTGCAGTCACCATCTGCAGTGATTTTCTAGCCCCCCAAAATAAAGTCTGACACTGTTTCCACTGCTTCCGCATCTATTTCCCATGAAGTGATGGGACCAGGTGCCATGATCTCCATTTTCGGAATGTTGAGCTTTAAGCCAACTTTTTCACTCTCCTCTTCACTTTCATCAAGAGGCTCTTTAGTTCTTCTTCACTTTCTGGCATAACGATGGTGTCATCTGCATATCTGAAGTTATTGATATTTCTCCTGGCAATCTTGATTCCAGCTTGTGCTTCTTCCAGCCCAGCATTTCTCATGATGTACTCTACATAGAAGTTAAATAAGCAGGGTGACAACATACAGCCTTGACGTACTCCTTTTCCTATTTGGAACCAGTCTGTTGTTCCATGTCCAGTTCTNCACTCTCCACTTTCACTTTCATCGAGAGGGTCTTTAGTTCCTCTTCACTTTCTGCCGTAAGGGTGGTTATCACCTGCATAACTGAGGCGATTGATATTTCTCCCGGCAATCTTGATTCCACCTTGTGCTTCTTCCAGCCCAGCATTTCTCATGATGTACTCTGCATAGAAGTTAAATAAGCAGGGTGACAACATACAGCCTTGACGTACTCCTTTTCCTATTTGGAACCAGTCTGTTGTTCCATGTCCAGTTCTAACTGTTGCTTCCTGACCTGCATATAGGTTTCTCAAGAGGCAGGTCAGGTGCTCTGGGATTCCCATCTCTTTCAGAATTCTCCACAGTTTATTGTGATCCACACAAAGGCTTTGGCATAGTCAAGAAAGCAGAAATAGATGTTTTTCTGGAACTCTCTTGCTTTTTCCATGATCCAGCGGATGTTGGCAATTTGATCTCTGGTTCCTCTGCCTTTTCTAAAACCAGCTTGAACATCTGGAATTTCACGGTTCATGTTATTGCTGAAGCCTGGCTTGGAGAATTTTGAGCGTTACTTTACCAGCGTGTGAGATGAGTGCAATTGTGTGGTAGTTTGAGCATTCTTTGGTATTGCCTTTCTTTTGGACTGGAATGAAAACTGCTTCCCATTCTGTTGTTTTCCACTATTTCTAGATGTGTAACCACTGGTAAATATTTGCTGTGATTCAATCAGTGGCTGTATTTCGCTGCCAATAAATTTTCAAAATGAAACCTGTGGATGCTCATAAGGTTACTAACCTTTCTATTTAAAATAAGACATTAATTTAAAAAATTATAACCCATAATTAACATCCTTTTATAAGACTTTTTAACATCAATTTTTAAAAGCTGAATTTAGCTTCATTTAAAACACAACTCTCATTTCATTGTTTTTTTCATTCTGCTTATGACCATGTATAAATAGTTTAAGGAAAAGGTGACTGACCCATATCACCAAGCGCAGCCTGGAGAGCATCAGCCTGGGCCTCTGGCAGATGACAGACAGTGAGAAGTTCAGGTGAGGCCAGCTGCAGCTGTCTGTCCCACCTGCCCAGTTTGCCCTCCGGCCACGGATGCAGTGGGGCAATGACCGGAAGCCCCTGGCTCCCTTCCCCTCTCCCCTTCTTGTGTGTGTGTTGGGGGGAATGTCCATCTCCACCACCCCTGGCCCTCTCCTGGAGAGGCTGCTTACAACCCACTCCTCCCAGAGGAGGGACTGAGCTACTGTGCGCCTGGAAGTTGGAGCAGGGGTGAGCAATCTCTCCAGCCCTGGCGAGTTGAGGAAAACGTCTGCCTTCACTTAAGCTTTCATTTGAATACCGTGATCTGGTTTGTATTTCTAAATATATAAAAGCAAACCCAACTACAACGGCCTTTTTACCCTCCTTACACTTTGTAACTTATCTCAGTCTCGCCTCATCGCTCCTCTGACAGCACTGTTACTCATGCTCATTTCATTTGTATTGTTTTTTTTCTTTTAAGAAACTTGACATCAACTTGTCTTTTTTTCTTTTTCTACTGAGTATATATAAGTTACACACACACACACACACACACGTTAGGCTAACTCGTTTTAGTTTACTTTTTTCTCTGAAGCCCTGGAGTTCTACAAGAGAGATATTTTGAGACTGAAACACTTTTGTGCCTAGACTAGGAAGATGCCCATTGGGTTTGTATGTCTTTTTCATTTTGGCTTCTTCCCAAACCCCATCCATCTGGTGTTTCCCACTTCACATTTCTGGCTTTTATTTTTCTTTTTCTCCTTGTCTCTAAGCATTTGAAGATCCAACTGTGCTCCTAAATCTTGACTTAATTTATATAGCACAAATGTGTGGGAGACATGAGAGTTGGACTGTGGTTTTTTTTTTTAGGGGGGGGCGGGGGGTCTGTCTGAGATGCAGATTGTGTCTTGAAATGATGATTATATATGCAAAGCCTCTGCCTTGCCCTTCCTCTCTTCCACACTTCCCTACAAAAAAGTCACAGTGAGGCTTCCTGCAGGGAGCAGAGGAGCTGGAGCTGGCTTACAGGGGCCCGGAGCCCTGGTGTGAAGAGGAGGAGACTGAAATTCATGTCTTATGGCTATTCTGTTAATAAAACAGGTGTTGGTGGGTTTTTAAAAATTCTGTTTCTAAATGGAGGAGTAGATGTCTTTCTTTATTTTGATGGGGGTTGGGACTTGGGATTTGTGGCTTAAAAAAAATCACTTCTGAGTCGGATGTATATTTTTCTGTTGGGGGTTTTTTGCTTGTTTTGTTTATTTTTTAGAATCCTTCACAGCAACACATGAGACCATGGAGTTAAAGAAACCCAGAGACCTTAATCAATTAATTGTACTGTTTGTGAATTTGTATAAATAATAACAAAGATCCTCTTAAAACATTTACATTCTTATAGTAAAAGGTTAAACTGATATTTATATAACAAGAGGAAATAAGAAGTATGTTTTTTGAAAATAAAAAAGGTGACTGATATTAACCCATTTTACATTGCTACAGGTGATCAAGGAAGATTGACTTTCAAAATGCCTATATAGTATTTTGGTGCTGAGCTTTCAAAGATACATTTTCAAAGGCAAAAATGTTAACACATTATTCTAAACTTTATAACAGCTTAGGATTTACTAAATTTTACTTCATATATAAGTTAAATATGTCATTTTAAAAACAGTAAAATATAAAGAGAAGTTTTACTACCTTCATATCAGTTTCCCTTGGAATGTGATCCTTGAAATCTTCAATTGAACTGACAAGAAAAGGAATGTGGTAGGACAAGACCTAGGCAGAAAAACAAATAATTATTTTTTAAAGGCAATCTCTAAATTTAAGAAATATTACCACTCAACTACTTTCAGCTTTCATAAAATTATTTTGTCAGTTTTCATATGATTTTCTAATATACCCATTAATGGAATGCATTTGATGGCAAACTGAGTATAGTCAAAATGGAAAATGTTTTAATGAAGAAAAAGTTGAAAAACTAGCATAATATCCAGGCAAGTTGTATCTCCTGAATTACATCACCAAAACAAAAAATAGTAACTATGATTTCTATATGCTTTATTTCACATAAACTATGAAAACTGGAATTTTAGTTATATTACTGCCAACTAGTTACTTTTAATTTCTGGGAAATTAAAAAGGACTATTTGGCTATAGAATATGTACTTAAAATGGCTTCTTACATCTCTGAGTGCTTCCTGTGCCAATGATCGGAAGGATAAAATCACACCAATTATTGTCATCCTCTTCAAGACACTGTCAACAGCTAAGTTTGAAGGAAGGAGAAAAGAGAAGAGAGTGAATTGGATTCTTTCTTAACCTTAGAAAAACTCTTTTTCATAAAACCCCATGATAATAGGCACAATTAAAAACAATTTGATTACAACAAATGATTAAAGAGGCAAAGGTATTGAAAGTTTATATTAAAACTAAGGAAATTATTGTTTACTTCAAGTGGAGTACACTGTTCTTTAAAATGGCTTAGATGGTTCATCAGAATCATGAAATAATCACATAAGTAGCCTCCTGTATAATCCTATCACAGTAATGGCAGAGGTAGGAGGAAGAAGAAAGACTAAGGAAAGAAGAAGCTGCTGATCAGAGTGGATCCTTAAAATCAAATGGCCCTGGAACTTGGAGATGCTAGATGTTGAGGTCCAGAGTCCAGAAACAAAAATACTTATGTACATCATAAGCAATAAGACCAGGTTTCTGAAGACTATGAATGGATTTGATCATTTACATTTTGGTCAGAGAACATTATTCTGAAATTTATTAGTATTATATTCAAAATTAAAACTTGGTTAAATAAAATCAAGGGAAATTAGGATTAGAAGGATAAGTACCTTCATTTTTAAAAAGGCAACATTTATTGAATTACCCCTCATACATAAGGCACTGTACTATGTAATAAAGCAGATGCAAATAGAATAATAACCCAGACCTTAAGTAACAATTTAAAGGCACTGTCAAGAAAACTAAGAAAATAGAATCCTATTTATATTAAACATATACACACACACATATTTGTATATATAAAACAAACTGCTAGACAGATGTATAGAGAAACTCTTAACTGCAGTTATACTTTTGAGCAGTAGGAATGAATTGTTTTGTTTCGACTTCCTACCTCCTGTGTGGTTTGTTTAAATCTTTACCATAAGCATCTTTTATTACTACACATGAAAAAGCATAAGATAAACCAAAATGTGATAAGAATCAAAATAGTAGTGTTAACAAAACAATGTAAGGCACAAATACAAATTCCACATAAGCAAAGTCCTATTAATCTTTTTATCTATCTATAGGACTCAGCAGAGTGCCTAAGGCCCAGAAAACAAGAGGATGTTTAATGAAATGATTAGTCAAGAAATGAGACTAGGAAGTTGTTACTATCCAGAAAAGATCAAAGAAATAGAGTAAAAGAAAAGATTTCTCTAAGAATATGTCATCCAATTTATGGGCATTAAGGAGGAGTGAGAACAAAGGGGCATGCCAGTCTAAAAAAACAGGACAGGAAACCCAGAAACAAGAATCCAGAGAATAAGGTGAGCAATCAGAAAATAAGTAGTGTGATACAATCATATACTTCCCAAAGGATGTTACCCAGAATTTAACAAAGTTTGCAAAGACTGTATCTATAAATTCCTCTTAAATATGCATAGTAACAACATATTAAAAGTTCTGAGAAACTTCACAGTAAGAAGTCTTGTTTAATTTATAGTTTCAATAAATAAAATATATTTGTTCAAGTCACACAGAAATTCTGAAAAACTCAAAAGTTAATTGCTGATTGCTTCCCAATTCAGAGCTTTGTTTTGGGGTGAGGGGGGCGGGGCACACTGTGTCGCCTGTGAGATCTTAGTTCCTCCACCAAGAACTGAACCAGGGCCACAGTGGTGAAAGGACCTAACCACTAGACCACCACGGAATTCCCCAGAGCTACTTTTAATAAATTACATAGCTTTTTCTTTTTTAGAGTATTTAAAAGAATGTGTTAGCTGACAATGAAAATCAAACTGCTACAAAAGTACATCAATTTAGCACAAAGGTAAGAACAAGGTTAGAGACAGAAGAGTATTCTGGAAAATAGTTCAACTCAAAGAGTAGCTTTCTCTATCCCCTAAGTAGATCACTCTTGAGTAGACCTTTTCTTTTTCCAAATCACACAAAATATTTTGTTTCACTTCAACAAATAGGAGAGTTAAAAGTAATAGTAAACATGCATTGGACACTGCAGTGGGTTAGTTGCCTCTAACCAGATGATACAGCCAGAATGTTGTTTATTAGCAGGAAATTCAGGCCAGTAAGGCCAGTAAGGGTGGTTAAATGAGTATTTAAAAAGAAAGAAACATGAAAAACAAAAATAAGAATAAAGTAAAGCATACTAGAAAATATAAGTATACAGTATACCAATGAAGAAAAGAGATCAGATAGGGATTTAAATAATAGTACTATTCATTCACACTCCTCTTCTGTATAATGCTACCAAGTCAATCTTTTTCATTTAAAAAATTTAATTTCCTCAAGTTCCCAAGAGTAAACCTGACTTTTCTCCCTTTCAGTGTACAGTTCTAGGAGAAACTTTTAATATGTGTAGATCTACTTATTATCATCACCACAGTGGCAAAGTTTCACCACCTCCAAAACCTCACTTGCTGCTTTCCCTTTAAAGCTACGGCAAAGGCTGATCTGCTGTAAAGGCAACCTGGAATGTAGTTTAGTGGGACGTTTTCTTGCTTTTATTTACTTTTGGCTGCTCTGGGTTTTCATTATCGTGCCTGGGCTTTGTATCTAGTTGCGACGAGTGGCGGCAACTCTTTGCTGAGGTGCACGGGCTTCTCACTGCCGTGGTTTCTTTTGTTGGGAAGCACTTGCTCCAGGCATGTGGGCTTCAGAGGTTTCGGTGTGTGGGCTCAGTAGTTGTGGTTCACAGGCTCTAGAGCACTGGCTCAGTAGCTGCAGCATATGGGCTTAGTTGCTCCATGGCATGTGGGACCTTCCTCCCAGACCAGGGATCAAACCATGTCCCTGCACTGGCAGGCCAATTCTTAAATCACTGGACCACCAGAGAAGTTCTTGTAGTTTAGTTTTATATTAATCTTTATTAAATAAGTTTGTATTTTTAAAAAGCAAGATAAGCTAGCCTAAAAAAGTGATTCTCTAAGTCATTTTATAGTTTTATAAAATTTGATATAGCTGCAAAACATTTAAAAGAAAAATATCAAAGGGGAAGTACATAAACTCTATGCATGTCTTTAATTTACTTCAGGATTATCTTTTATTTAGGAAAATAAACTCTTTGGTTTTCTCAAATATAGAAAGTATTTTATTCAGGATTTCACTAAGTCTTTAAAGTTGGAAAGGCTTTTAAATAGAATCAATAGGAAGTGTGACTTTTAGCTTTTAATTATAACTCTGAGTTCAAGGACAAAAAGCAGATGAAATTAACTCAAGTGGATCTAAAATAGTTGCCTGGATAAACATACTTTAATAAACACTTAAGATTCACTGTTATTTCACAATATAGCTCACACAAAGAATCAGTATCAAGAAGATATGTAAAAAAAAATTTTAAGTTGGAGGCTCAGGTTTTCATGCAATGAATCCTAGGTTAGCAATACAAAGGAACAAGTTACTGATTCACTTAACAAAGAGAGGTGAATCTCACCAATGTATACAAAAGAGTATACACTGTTTATACAACAGAACAGGCAAACTTAAATTTATCATTTCTATAGTGATAGCAATGAGATCAGTCATTGTCAAGGGGTATGAAACTGACTACAAGGAATCATGAGCTTTCTGAGGTGAAGAGACTGTTCCTCCGTGGGCTTGCAAAGAGATGGACATGACTGAGCAAATGAATGGACTGACTGACACACTGCTCTACATCTTGACTGTGGCAATGGTTATGCAGATGTATGCCTGCAGTGGTTTAGTCGCTAAGTTATGTCTGACTCTTGCAACTCTATGGACTGTAGTCTGCCAGGCTCCACCGTCCACGGGGATTCTCTAGGCAAGAATACTGGAGTGGGTTGCCAGTTCCTTCTCCAGGGGATCCTCTTGACCCAAGAATTGAACCCAGATCTCCTGCATTGGAGGCAGATTCTTTACCAACTGAGCTATGAGGGAAGCCCATGTGGATGTATATACATCTGTCAAACACCATCACACTGTTCACTAAAATGCACATTTTACTTATATAAGCTATACCTCAATAATGCTGATTTTTAGAAAGTTACAGACTCAAAAGTTAAATCTCCTTTGGTCTAAATTAATGTAGATTAACTTATTTAATGGTTTCATGAGTTAACTGATAATGATATCGAATATTTAATATGTGATACTAAGAGTATGGTAAGAAAAAAAATTAAGAAACAGATAAGCCATTCACTTAAAAGATTCTTTCACTGCTAAAATGTTCTAGTGAAGAATGCTTTTCATAATTTACACTTATATTTATTTACATTTGAGCAAAAACTAATGAAGACTGAGTTTCAGGGTCTTCTTAATTCTTATAAGCATGAGTTACCCACATGATAATCTTTTAAAGAGGGCAGCCATCTGGTCGGGTTTGTCAAAGCTGGTCCGCATTTGTGTTAGCACATCAACATTCTCCACAACAAGTTTCTAAAAAGAAAAAAAGAAAGATCCTAGGTCAGGCACAGACTTCCTTATGGTTGATGAGATAAGAACATGCTTGGCAATTAAAACTGGCAAGTAGAAAAAATAATACAGAAAATCCAGATGGTCTATGCTATGTTTTTGTTATTTTCATTAAAAGAATCTTAAAATTAAATAAAATTAATGTTTTCCTTCAGCTTACAAATTCAAAAGGGAGGAGTTCAGGAAAAAGCAATAAAGATAAGGAGTAGGATAAAGGATTATCTTATGCTTAGACACAGTACAGCACCTACAATAAAAAGCAGACCTGAAGTGGATATAGAAAGCAATAAACTCCAACCAAAACAAAAAGGAACTTGCTGAAGTTAAACCTGGCTAAAGATAGCCTATAGCTCATCACTGGATGATATACATAAAAACAGAGGAGAAAACCAGAGGGGTATGGTACCACTTCATAAAAATTATAAACAGAGTAAAGTTTCCCAGAACTAAACAGAAATGTCAACATCTACCTCCTCTTCCAAGACCACTAAGAAAAGGGAAGAGAGGGAAGGGAGTGAAGGATAGCTAATTAAGAAAAGCACAACTCCTTAAAGAATTCTTTTCTTAAAAGCAGTACTGGAAAAAGTAATTTCATTTAAAAATTATAACTAAAACAAATATAATTAACTTTATTCTGGCAGAGATAATGGATATATATATTTGGAAAGCCTGGATATCTCAACTCAGCAGGTCTGGGTTTGGAGATGTTGCAAGCATACTGTTAAAATGCCACAGGAATTGTGTTAAAAACCAATGGCTGATGACAAGAGATTTAAGGGAAGCATAAAAAGACTATATGGAAAATTTATAAAAATTTTTCCTATACCAGTATGAATTTTATGTTACACTTTGGATTATTTTTGCTTTTACTCACATTCAGATAATCAGTTCCAGTCACAATTGTTTGCTAAATTCAACCTCTACAGTGTCTAATTAGAGACACTGCCTGCTCTCTCTGAGGCCAATTCATCTTGTCTCCTCAGTCAATACACACTCAAATATATGCCCAACCTTGACAGTGTTCATGCATCTTGAACATAATATCATGTATCAGTGAATCACAGACAGCATTTAAATGTAGCATTATTTTATGTGCCATTAAGAAAAAAACTCTAATAATTAAACTGACACAGTATTTCCTAATCATGTAAGACACATATAATTTCAGAAATACTAATATAGGGTAATTTTGTTTCAGAATCAATAAAACAAAATAGTATATATTTAAATAGAAACAGTAATCATTTTTAAGTTCCTCTACTAGGCAATTTACAAATAATCCCATATACCCTGATCCAAATGAAGGAGGTGACAGTCCACAATTTCACAACTGAGAAAACTAAGGCTCAGAGAGGTTAGGTAACTTGCCCAAAGTTACAGATATTAAACAGTAGAATTTGAATTCAGGTATGTCTGATTTTAAAATCCATGTTCTTAAACTCTAAAGAAATGATTGTTGATCTTCACTGTGCATCAGAATGATCTGGAGGACTTGCTGGGCTCTAACCTCACAGGTCCTAATTTAGCAGGTCTTAGAAGAACCAAAAATTGTGCATTTTTAATTAAGATTCAAAGCAAGGCTGCCTCTGCTGATCTGGATACCATACTTTAAAAACCATCAGCCTAAAGTATTTAGTCGCACATTACTCTTGAAAAGCCAATAATGTCTCTTCTTGAAAGTATAGTTTATATAAATTTCTTTTCTCCCTCAATTGTATCCTGAAACAGTTTTCTATATATTTAAAGCCATGATGAATGATTATCTCTGACCAATGGCCCCCAAACTGGAAAACTAGGAATTGTAACTAAATGATCTGCAACAACTTGAGATTAATCAAGTGAAACAAATCAAGACTACTAAAAAAAAAAAAATATTGTTTTCTGTTCTAAAGTGTTGAATTCTTGGCACAATTCATATTTAAATTTCTCACTTCATTCGAAAAAAACACCTTCTAGGACTCTGAAGAACTACAGAAGAAATGATCTGTAAAACGTCAAAACAATTCTTCTAGCAGGACTGGAAGAAGAAATTGACTTGATGGGCACAACTCCAAACACCCCAAGCAGTTTAGTAGGAATGCAGACTGGCTGTTCTCTTCTGCAGAAAGTAATAAATGCGTTTTATCACCAGTACACATGCACAGTGTTGACTCTGTCTCTGACACGATTTATTCACAACCATTAATATAAAGGGGCTTGCCTGGTGGCTCAGCTGGTAAAGAATTCGCCTGCAAAGTGGGAGCCTGGGTTGGAAAGATCCCCTGGAGAAGGGAACGGCTACCCACTTTAGTATTCTAGCCTGGAGAATTCCATGGACTGTGTAGTCCGTGGGGTCGCAAAGAGTCAGACATGACTGAGCGACTTCCACATTAAATATAAAGAAACTATTCCTTAAATTTATTTTATTGGCCCACAAACTTATTCTGAAACAAAAAGGTTCTCAGCTAAAACAGAAACTAAAACAGTCAATTAATGTAACCTTTAAGATAAGAAGATGCAGCCACATAATATTTATGTCAGTTTAAATATAAAAAACCAGAAAATTAAAAGCTATAAAGTTACAGAACTATCTTAAAAATATTATAATTACCCCAAACAATATATTCATTAATTTAAAAAATGATTAAAATGCTATATTGGCACCATTATGCTTTAATGTGCAGAGTGCGAATTAACAATCTTTTCTGAGGAATATTTGATAGTATCAGAAAGTAATGTAAATATTCATACTCTTTGATTCACTATCTGAAATTTCTCCCATAAAAATGTTCAAACAAGTATGTAAACCTCATGAAATGCTGATTAAATGTAGAAAAATCTCTATATATGTCTAAACTCTGCTTCTTCCAAAAATTCACTCAAGTGAGAAAGGCATAAATCTATAATAACAAAGGAAACAAGACCTAATGAGAAGCCCAACAAGTTTCTAGAAGATGAAAACTGGAGCAAAGACTAAGTAGAGGTGAGAAATTTGAGTAGTTAAATTCTTTTAAGGGAGATAAAGTACAGAAGGCGAGTTAATGGAAGCCTTGGAACCTAGGCAGGGCTCAGAAATTGTAGGCAGTGGCATAGAAAGGAAGACTTGGATTTGATAACAAGAGGGTAACTATATGCCTGTCTGGGGCATCTTCCACACCCAACTTCTCAAGTGATGCTGACAAGAGGATGCTACATTCAGGAACACCAGGTAAAGAAAGTGAAAGGCAAATTAAGCAGGACTGCTCCACTCCCACTTTGGGTAGGCTTTGTCTTGGGTTTTAATTATAGAGCTCCTTGCTCCACAAGACCAAGACTACAGCTGGATCTCACAAACCTCACTTCTGAATTAGCAAATGTCTTCACATCAAAAGTGGCTTCCAGGGGCACTTCCCCGGTGGTGCAGTGATTAAGGGTCCATGCTTCTACTGCAGGGGGCACAAGATGGATCCCTAGCTGGGGAACTAAGATCTAGAAACAAACCCCTCACTGTCTTTTTAGCTCTTCTTTAGATGTCTGTCTTCCGTCCTTTCGTCCTATCTCTCTATTTAGCTCCATTAAAAAAAAAAAGTTGTCCTTAGGTAAGTTCAGTTCAGTTCAGTTCAGTCACTCAGTCGTGTCCGACTCTTTGCGACCCCATGAGTCGCAGCACGCCAGGCCTCCCTGTCCATCACCAACTCCCGGAGTTCACTCAGACTCACGTCCATCGAGTCCGTGATGCCATCCAGCCATCTCATCCTCTGTCGTCCCCTTCTCCTCATGCCCCCAATCCCTCCCAGCATCAGAGTCTTTTCCAATGAGTCAACTCTTCATATGAGGTGGCCAAAGTACTGGAGTTTCAGCTTTAGCATCATTCCTTCCAAAGAAATCCCAGGGCTGATCTCCTTCAGAATGGACTGGCTGGATCTCCTTGCAGTCCAAGGGACTCTCAACAGTCTTCTCCAACGCCACAGTTCAAAAGCATCAATTCTTCGGCACTCAGCTTTCTTCACAGTCCAACTCTCACATCCATACATGACCACTGGAAAAACCACAGCCTTGACTAGATGGACCTTTGTTGGCAAAGTAATGTCTGCTTTTCAATATGCTATCTAGGTTGGTCATAACTTTTCTTCCAAGGAGTAAGCGTCTTTTAATTTCATGGCTACAGTCACCATCTGCAGTGATTTTGGAGCCCAAGAAAATAAAGTCTGACGCTGTTTCCACTGGAAGTTTCCTTACGGTAAGAACTGATCTAAATAATCTAGCCTACCCATACTGGAAGCAAAAATCTGTGTTATTTCTATTAATATAATTTTATAAACTTAGTATTCTAAGCAAAGTAATTTTACAGGACACTGAAAATGCAAAATAAAATTAGAATCAGCACTGATAAACAAGTACTAGGAGATTTATCTCAATAAAATACAACAGTGTCAACAAATTGAACTTGTCTGTATGAAACACCATTATATTATGACCATAACATTTCTTATGGAATAAAATATAAGCATACACACTAAGCAGGCCTCAGTACACCGAGGCTGAGGAAACAAAGTTATGAATAATACCTCCAGTTCTTAATAATACACAAGTAGTTAAATTCATAGAAATCTGAATTACAACTTGGGATTGTTAAGAATAATCTCTAAGAAAACCACTGTAAAACACTGTGTAATTCCAGATAACTAAATCCTTAGGACTAGCTTTGTTTTGCAGAAATCTAAATGATAACAGGCACAATGCTAGAAATGTAAAACTTTCATATTTATGGTTGACCACATTAAGAAGCCTTCTGAAAAATGCTTAACTAAATCATGATTCAGTGCTGAGAAGCAAAAAAAACAAAAATATAAAGCTCCTAAACAGCAAAACATAACCATGTGGTTTTTCTAAAAGTCTTACAACTAATAAACTATGCAAGGTTTTATGAAGGTAAACTGAAAACTCTTGTCAAGTAAGGAAAATTACAAAGAAGATTACTAAAATCAAAAGTTTTAAAGAAAAAAAGTTTTAGTATTGTAAACCATCTTGGTTTTGGGGTATATTACATTTAATGAGAAACCCAAGTTAACTCACACCAATATATCTCCAAAGATAATAAATCTAAACTCTTACCTAAAAAGTTTCTTTTGACTAGCTTTTAAACTCAGGTTTAATACTATCAAATATCCGAAAAAGAACCCAGCCAAGAAATAACACTCGCATCAGAAAACCCATAGTATTAAAAAAGAAGTCAACATTATTTATATTATTATTACATAAACTTAAAATTTTAATACCTAAGAAAAGTCAGTCACTCTAAGATATAAAAGAGAAATGTTAAAACATCAGCTTTTACCATTTGTTTTAAAGAATAAGAATACACTTGATAACATTAACAATTAAGGACATAGCTAAGACAGTTAAGTTTATAAAAGGATTACTAAGAGACCATGAGAAAAACCTGAAATCAAAAAAGATCCAAAAATAACGAACAATAACATGTAAAATTATGAAAATAATAAAGGTCTAAAAAACAGTATAGTATAAAATATAAGATGTGGAAAACCAAATAAACAAATGGGACCTAATTAAACTTAAAAGCTCTTGCAGAGCAAAGGAAATTATTAATAAACAAGATTAAAAGACAACCCGCAGAATGGGAGGGAATGGGAGAAAAAACCCTGCAAATGAAACAACTGACAAAAGATTAATGTCCAAAATATATAAGCAGCTCATACAGCTCAATATCAGAAAAACAAACAGCCCAATCAAAAAATGGGCAGAAGACCTTAACAGACTTTTCTCTAAGGAAGACATACAGATGGCCAATAAACCATCTATATGTCTTGTATACACTGAGATGAAAAGATACTCAACATTACTCATTATTAGAGGATACAAATCAAAACTACAATGAGGTATCACCTCATACCAGTCAGAATGGCCATCATCAAGAAAGCTACAAATAATAAATGTTGGAGAGGATGTGGAGAAAAGGAAACCCTCCTACACTATTGGTGGGAATGTTAAACTGATACAGCCATTATGTTCTCGAATGGTATGGAGATTCTTCAAAAAAAAAACCAAAAAACAAAACAAAACCCATAGGAATAAATCTACTATATGACCCAGCAATCCCACCACTGGCATATACCCTGAGAAAATCACAATTCTAAAGACACATGTACTCCAATGTTCACTTCAGCACTACTTACACAATAGCCAGGACATGGAAGCAACCTAGATGTCCGTCAACAGATGAATAGATAAAGAGGTAGTACAGAGATGCAATGGAATATTACTCAGCCATAAAAAAGAATGCATTTGAGTCATATCCAGTGAGGCAGATGAACCCAGCATCTATTATACAGAGTGAAGTAAGTCATAAAGAGAAAAACAAATATTGTATATTAATGCACAAATAGGGAATCTAGAAAAGTGGTTTTGACGAACCTATTTGCAGGTAAGGAATGGAGATTCAGATGTAGAGAAGGGACTTGCAGATAAAGTGAAAGGAGAGAGTAGGATGACTGGAGAAAGTAGTGACAAATACACTATCATGTACTAAACAGATAGCTGGTGAGAAGCTGCTAAGAACACAGGAAGCCCAGCCTGGAGCTTTGTGATGACCTAGAGGATGGGATGGTGGGAGGAGAGGAAGGCTTAAAAGAGGGGGTGTTTGTATAATTAAGGCTGATTTGTGTCACTGTACAGCAGAAACCAACACAACATTATAAAGCAATTTTCCTTCACATAAAAAATAAAAAGTCAATCTGTAAGGACATAGCTCAGCTGGTAAAGAATCTGCCTGGAACGCAGGAGACCCCAGTTTGATTCCTGGGTCAGGAAGATCCCCTGGAGAAGGGATCAGTTACCCACTCCAGTATTCCTGGGCTTTCCTGGTGGCTCAGATGGTCCCCTGCAAAGCGGGGGCCTGGGTTTGATCCTTGGGTTGGGAAGATTCCCTGGAGAAGGGAACAGCTACCCACTCCAGTATTCTTGCTTAGAGAATCCCATGGACAGAGGAGCCTGGTGGCTACAGTCCATGGGGTCACAAAGAGTCAGATACCAATGAGTGACTTTCACTTCACTTAACTTCACACATCTGTTAAAACCCACAAGATGCACAAACCAAGAACCCTAATGTAAATTAGGGACTTCAGGTGATAATAGTATGTCAATGTAGGTTCAATGATTATGACAATATGTACCCACTCTGACAGAGGATGTTGATAACGGGGAAAGTTATCCACATGTGAAGCAGGGCATATATAGAAAATCTCTGCACCTTCTGCAGAGATTTTGCTGTGTTCAATTTTGCTGTGCAGTCAAACCTATGGTTTTCTAGGAGTCATGTATGGAAGTGAGAGTTGGACCATAAAGAAGGCTGAGCACCAAAGTACTTTCGAACTATGATGCTGGAGAAGACTCTTGAGAGTCCCGCGGACTGCAAGGAGACCAAACCAGTCAATTCTAAAGGAAATCACCCTGAAAATATACACTGGAAGGACTGATGCTGAAGCTGAAGCTCCAAACTTTGGCCACCTGATATGAAGAGTCGACTCACTGGAAAAGACCTTGATTCTGGGAAAGACTGAAGACAGGAGGAGAAGGGGACGACAGAGGATGAGATGTTGAGATGGTATCACCGACCCAAAGGACATGAGTTTGTGTAAACTCTGGGAGATAGTGAAGGACAGGGAAGCCTGGGGTGCTGCAGTTCATGGGGTCGCAAGGAGACAGACACAACTTAGTGACTGAATAACAACCTTGTTTAAAAAAAAAGCAGATGTGGAAGCCATGGTTCAAGTTAGTGTAGGAAAACAAAAGAGGGGAGTAAAGGAGAGGGGGAAGGAAGGAGGAGGAAGAGGGTTAAGAGAAAAGGAAAAAAAAAGGTATCTGATTCCAAGTTGAAAACAGCATGGAATAGCGACATAAATGCTGATGCTACCTTAAATTGTGTTACATAGTAAGTACAGTGTCCAGGGTAAAAGTGCACTCTCACTCATCAGGTCTCTAGTTGAGGTTGAAGTTTTCTCTCAGTTTTGGGCACTACTCTCTATAAGCAACACCAACAAGAGAATTTGTGACAGAAGGGAGTGAAACTACATATGAATGCATCTCACCTAGGGAAGAGAAAGACAGTATATTAAAGACTGCTTTAAACATGGGAAGGGTCATCTTATTACAGGCAGCCTCTACCTCTGGAGGTAACAGTAAGGGCCAATCAAAAACTACTATTTAGATATGAAAGTGAAAGTGGAGTCGCTCAGTCTTGTCCAACTTTTTGCAACCCCATAGACTGTAGCCTGCCAGGTTCCTCTGTCCATGGGATTTTCCAGTAAAGAGTACTGGAGTGGGTTGCCATTTCCTTCTCCAAGGCGAATATTCCCGACCCAGGGATTGAACCCAGGTCTCCCTCATCGTAGGCAGATGCTTTACCATCTGAGCCACCAGGCAAGTTTAGATATACACATAAGTAGAAATATACAGTAATTGATGAGGTTGCCTCATTTTCAAGATCAACTCATTCACCTAGAAAAATGTATGTTTCTGCATTAGCTAAGGGTAGGTTCAGTTCAGTTCAGTTGCTCAGTTGTGGCCGATTCTTTGCGACCCCATGAATCGCAGCATGCCAGGCCTCCCTGTCCATCACCAACTCTCGGAGTTCACTCAGACTCACGTCCATCGAGTCGGTGATGCCATCCAGCCATCTCATCCTCGGTTGTCCCCTTTTCCTCCTGCTCCTAAGCCCTCCCAGCATCAGCGTCTTTTCCAACAAGTCAACTCTTCGCATGAGGTGGCCAAAATACTGCAGTTTCAGCTTTAGCATAGTTCCTTCCAAAGAACACCCAGGACTGATCTCCTTTAGAATGGACTGGTTGGATCTCCCTACAGCCCAAGGGACTGCAGCCTAAGGAGTCTTCTCCAACACCACAGTTCAAAAGCATCAATTCTTCAGCGCTCAGCTTTCTTCACAGTCCAACTCTCACATCCATACATGACTACTGGAAAAACCATAGCCTTGATTAGATGGACCTTTGTTGGCAAAGTAATGTCTCTGCTTTTGAATATGCTATCTAGGTTGGTCACAACTTTCCTTCCAAGGAGTAAGCGTCTTTTAATTTCATGGTTGCAGTCACCACCTGCAGTGATTTTGGAGCCCAAAAAAATGAAGTCTGATACTGTTTCCACTGTTTCCCCAGCTACTTCCCATGAAGTGATGGGACCAGATGCCATGATCTTAGTTTTCTGAATGTTGAGCTTTAAGCCAACTTTTTCACTCTCCTCT
>SJYX01001029.1:0-63621 GCA_006410675.1 Oreotragus oreotragus | reverse complement strand
ATTTCTTTTCCATGGGGATGGTCTTGATCCCTGTCTCCTGTACAATGTCACGAACCTCAGTCCATTGTTCATCAGGCACTCTATCTATCAGATCTAGTCCCTTAAATCTAGTTCTCACTTCCACTGTATAATCATAAGGGTAGGTTAGGTGACTGCTAACATCTCTTTCATGTTTTGAGACAGTGGAGCACAGTATTAGAAAGCTCTGGAGTCAGGGTGTCTGTATATATAGATTCAAATTTACTCAGTTATATATTAAGCATTAAAGCCTGGACAATTTACTTAATCCTTCTTGGTTTTACTCTTCTAATGTGTAAAATAGGGACAATACCAGTTTTAAGGATTTAAAGGAGTTAATAAAATACATGTAAAGAGCTTAGAAAAGTCCTAGAATAAAGCAAAAAGTCAGGAAAGCTACCTGTTTTTATTTTTGAACCCAACAAATATTTACCAAGCACCTCTATCTGCTGGATTATCAATTTAGCACCAAGGTTTTAAGAGAGTTTATAATTTTTTATTCTAGTGAAAGTGACATAAGATGCGTGACATGAAAGGTCACAAATAACACAAATAAAGCTGGATAAAAAGAACAGAAGGTATTGGTTGCTATTTTTAAAAGTGTGGTCAAGAAAGGATATTCTGATAACTGAGAAATCCATGAATGTTACAAGAAAACAGGCTGAGACAGTATCTCAGTGAACAGTACTTTGAGATGACACAACAGCAAGTAGGCCAGCTGGGATGGAAGAGTAAACAATGTGAGAAAAAGTGGAAGGCCAGATCCTCTTGGCACCTTACAGTGCTGTTACAGACATCAGATGCTTTGAACTCTCACAGGTATGTATAGGCCAATTTTTATTATCACATCATAATGCTACACCTGCCACATTAAATGGCAGAGAAGCAATAAAAGCACTAATAGTTCTACAAGTGTCTGAAACAAACAACAATTAGCAAAAGCTAAATAACCGGACCATAATTCTTCAATGATCTCATACTGAGAGGAACATAAGAAAGTACACTGGGATGACAAATTTGCTACCAGAGAACAGCAGGATAGAAAACACATCATGAACTTACAGAGGAATTAGTCTAATAAGTAAGAATTATATTGTTTGTAAAGCAAGCAAAGCACCGAAACTAGAATCGCAATGTGTATTTAAAACTATGTAAGGTGTAATATCTGTGCATTTAAAATCCACATTATAAAGTAACTAAAGGCTGATTTCTAACCAAGAATTGCAGCTCTTTCTTTTAAAGAAGTGAGAGGATAATGACATAACGAATACTAAAATATTTACTCAGTTCTTATTGTATGCCAGGGACTATGCTGAGTACCTAAGCAGCTGAAACATATCACCTAAAGTGATTCTCAATCCAAAGTCAAAGCTCTTAAGTGACAGGACCAAAATCCATGATAGCCTGACTTTAAAAATTGAGTTCTTAACTGCTGGGTAATACTGCCTCTCCTTTTAGTTACATTGAGTCTTGCTCTCTATTTACTCAGCAAAATATTAATCTTGCAGGAACTGACTTCACCTGTCTATTTGCTCAATTTTCAGTAAATCGGATTACCATATTTAGACTTCTCAGGTGCTACACCTGAAATGCAAGCTACTTAT
Organism: Oreotragus oreotragus; assembly: GCA_006410675.1. Lineage (NCBI taxonomy): Eukaryota > Metazoa > Chordata > Mammalia > Artiodactyla > Bovidae > Oreotragus > Oreotragus oreotragus. The sequence continues at coordinate 61,999 of SJYX01001029.1, read as the reverse complement.
TAACCATATTCTTAACAAATTTAAAACAGAAGGCACAAGTAACCACCAAAAAACTTTCACAAAAAAAAGGCCATATTTTTAAACATGTCTTTCCTATTTTGTTTTTAAATTCAAAAATTTTGGTGGCACAAATTTAAATTCTTTCAAAAACTAGATAGCTGTTATATACAACTCATTCAGTATAAATCACTTTAGCCCTGAGATCTTTTTTACAAGGCTTCTAGAGTTACTTAAAATGTTGCTTCAGCTCTTTCACATCTTTATTAAAATGCTAAGCACATTTTTCATCCAGTTTAAAAGGCACAAGATAAAAGACTGCCTAATAATAATAATTAAAAAAAAAACAAACAGTGGGAGGTGGGAGGGAAGTTCAAGAGGGAGGGGACAAAGGTATACCTATGGATGATTCCTGCTGATGTGTGGCAGAAACCAACACAATATTATAAAGCAATTATCCTCCAATCAAAAATAAATAAGTTTTTAAAAAGAAAAAAAAAAGACAATAATCCTAACAATGTTTATATTGGAATCTGTGGAAAGTAATACATTCAAACTGCAAATTTAAATATATGACTGGCTGGAACTTTGAACACGGTCACTGGAAGAAAGGCATCAGGACACAACAGAATGAAGACGACTAAAAGCCAAGAAATTTGTGTTTCAGCCTCCTTTAGCCAGTCAGTCCACCTCTCCAGGCTTTCTGCTTTATCACTTGTGAAAAAGAAGGAAATGAAGACGCTACTGAAAGAACTTGCTAGCTCTATAATTTTGTATAATTTATAAATTTCATACAAATTCATATAATTTCATGACAACTTTATGTCAGGTTAAAATGATTAACACTCTAGGCTTATTTGTTCACATTTTTGAAATATTTTAAAGCTCAAATCAATAAAAACTGTATTACCTTAAGTTCAGCAACTTGTGATGAAATATGCCACATAAGGCTTTCACTTAGGAACTTCATACCATATGGGCCAAGCAGCTCTGATAATGACCTCATTTCTGAAAGGAAATGGAATTAATTTTATACTTTGACCAAAAAAAATTTTAAGAAGCAAATTATTAATTGAAAACTCTAAGAAAAGTTTCTAGAATAAGAAAGAACATAAAGACCTAGGTAAGTCTAAAATTAATGTTTGATTATCCATACAATTGAATGAAAATAGTCATAATGGAATCAAAATCCAAAAGAATCAAGGTTTCTTCATTCTCTAAAATATGCCAGAGTATTATTCACCTGATATGTCAGAATATTCCTCTGCATTAAATGTTAATTCATTTTCCGTAGGTAAGTTCACAAATGCTTTCATTGCAGGGAAATAAGCTATATGACCATTGCTGACTTGTCTTAACAAAGTTTCCAAATACCTAAGGAGAAGAGTAAATTTGCAACTGGAGAATTTAATTGAAAATTTATTAAGGTATACATTCCTGCATGTAATTTTAAAGTTGACTAATAACATAAACAAGCATTAATCCATTTTAAAAACTTTTGTAAGTCGTTCATTACAAAGAAACTTTTTATCATTCCAAATTTCTAACTATGTTTCTTACCAATTTGTGTACAGACTTGTAATGGTTGGTTCTCCATGACTGTCTAAATGTTGTGTTTGTTGAAGAAGAACATTATTAAATACTCTTGTAATATCAATTTGCACATAGTTTTCTATTGACTGGAGTACAGTCATGTATGCTCTTACACTTGTTAGAAGCTCTGATGGTTTTGCAATTTCCTGTGTGGCTTGATTATACATAGTCATTCCAACAATTGACCTGGAGCGAGGATGGTAGAAAAAATTAAAAAGCTCTAATTTTTCTATTTCTGTAAATAGGCCATTCAATCTACAGTTCATGAAATTACTACTATCATTATCTTCCAAAGCAACAACTTTAAAAAAGAATATACTTAGTAGATATACAGGAATGAAACGGGGATGCAAGTGATTAAAAAAATACTAAGGGCATAAGCAATAAAAATGATTTAAGAATAAAGAGGGTTTTAAAAATTCCTTTAACATGATATATTGTCTCCAGCAAGTAAATGGACTCTTCAAGTCTACAGCTTGAATTCCTTTAGCACTGTTACGCACCAGTAGTTTTTAGGCCTTATATATATTACCTACAATCTTCATATTTAATAACCCTGCTATGCAGTTATCACCATCATCTCATAGAGGAAAGAACAAACCTGAGGTGCAGAACTCAAGTAAACTGATCAAGGCCACTTTGGAAGTGCATGCATGTGTGTGTGCCCATTCGCTTCAGTCGTGTCTGCCTCTTTGTGACCCTGTGGACAGTAGCCCGCCAGGCTCCTCTGTCCCTGGGATTCTCCAGGCAAGAATACTGGAGTGGGTAGCCATTCCCTTCTTCAAGGGATCTTCCTGACCCAGGGATCAAACCTGCATCTCCTGTGTCTCCTACACTGCAGGCAGATTCTTTACCTGCTGAGCCACAGGGGAAACCCTAAAATTCCCTAATCATTAGATTTATAAAGATCTTAGACTTGTATCTGTAAGGATAAATTAAAAAAGACAACAGACAAACTCCATCACTAGTAACAGTCCCAGAACAAAAACTCAAGATGAAAACTGCTGTCCTTGTACACAGCCACTAAGTCTTTACAATTATGTGCAAGTGATCAGCAAAAATCACTCAACTAATATTCACAAGCTATTTGTTCTGGCATAAAAATATTTCCCAGGTAAACCAGTATACAACCTTGTCTTGAACCTGATCACTAAGTAGATGTTCGACAAAAAGAACATCTGCTTCTCTGTGGATTAACGGACCAGACTGTTAACAGAGAACTGTAAACTGAACCCTACCTTCCACACAACACTGTACCAATCCATCGAGCTGAGAGTGATAAGTATCAGAAGGTGTAATGTCCCATAGTCTAAATACTGAAGCAGTTTTGGTTTCACTGTCAGGATACCTTCCTTACTAAAGAAGAGCAACACCAGACTTTGCTCAACACCAGACTCTTTGCAACTGATGCCCTGACACTCAATTTACTGCCTATTTACATATTCTATTTTCTTCTATAGTTGTTGTAGCTCTAAATTTTATACAGTTTTATTATTACTCATATTTCTTAACACAATATTACACATAAGGCACAAATATTTGTTAGTGACCACAACCTTTAGCCAAATCTTTTAAAAATCCTTTGGCAAAATTTCTTTCATAAATTGCTCTAAGCCTTTAAGAAAAATGTATTGAATCAATCAATATTTTCTCTAATAAATAAATGTGTAACTTTAGAAAAAGGCTGAAGCAACATTTACAAAATTTCTGACTTGCTACATAAAATATCAAGAAACATAACTTATAAAACTAATTAGAATTGAGTGCCTCATGGGTCTAGAATTCTATTGGCATAACAGCATACTTTGGAGTTCACAAGACTTTCGTATTCATCCAACCCTGAGGTTTTCACACATTTGACTGTGACCTGCTATAAGGTATGTATCTAACACCACCAACTCAGTACACACAAACATATACCTAACTGAAAAGTTCCATGAAACAATATTTCTACTTACTACTTGGAATGTACTGAGTTTTCTCCCTATTTCTTCATCCTTCTTTCCTTTCCTCCCTCTTTTTTCTTTAAATGTTCACTACAACTTTCTAACCTGATTCCATGATCCTACTGGGCTGCCACCTGCCAGTACACCAATTTGCTCCAATCTTCTCCTTTTTCTTAGACAGCATATTAAAAACCAGAGACATTACTTTGCCAACAAAGGTCCGTATAGTCAAAGATATGGTTTTTCCAGTAGTTGTGTATGGATGTGAGAGTTGGACCATAAAGAAGGCTGAAAGTGAAAATCGCTCAGTTATGTCTGACTCTTTGCAACCCCATAGACTATACAGTCCATGGAATTCTCCAGGCCAGAATATTGGAGTGAGTAGCAGTTCCCTTCTCCAGGGGATCTTCCCAACCAGGGATCAAACCCAGGTCTCCTACACTGCAGGCAGATTCTTTACCAGCTGAGCCACAAAGGAAGCAAAGAAGGCTAAGTGCCAAAGAATTGATGTTTTTGAACTGCAGTGCTGGAGAAGACTCTTGAGAGTCCTTGGACTGCAAGGAGATCAAACCAGTCAATCCTAAAGGAAATCAACCCTGAATATTCACTGGAAGGACTGATGCTAGAGCTGAAGCTCAAGAAGCTCTAATATTTGGCCACCTAATGCAAAGAGCTGACTCATTAGAAAAGACCTTGACGCTGGGAAAGACTGAAGGCAGGAGAAGGGGACGACAGAGGATAAAATGGTTGGATGACATCACTGTCTCGATGGACGAGAGTTTGAGCAAGCTCAGAGAGGACAGAGAAGCCTGGTGTGCTACACTCCATGGGGTTGCAAAGAGTTGTACATGACTGAGCGACTGAACTGAACTGTCCCTTTTCTTATAAGGAAATTAAGGCTCACAGAGATTAACTAGCCTCTCCAGTGTTATAATGAGTTAAGTGTGGGATAAGACTGGGTAATTTAAGTAATTCCCAGTTCACTATTCTTCATCCTTTCCAGTTATTTTTCTATACTACAATTTTACTAATTTATATACCATTTCTACTAATGCTTTCTCTCATAAAAGTAAAGACTGCACAGATATGAAGAATAAATAAAACAAACTCATTAACTTAATCAACAAACAAAAACAGTTTATATTCTTTCTTACTTAGTAAAGCGGATTTCCAGATGAGAAGTCAAATATTCTCGTGGGGTAAAGGTATGTTCCCAAACCACCATGTTTGGTACATAATTTATAGAGAAACACAACTCGGAAAGTGCAGTGTGCAACTTATCAAGGCTGAAGAATATGAATAAACAGTAAAGAAAAAAATTAACACTTCATCATAGCGATATGAAATTAATTTTGTAAGTATATCAGAATAGTAATGGCAAAATTCAATTTTTCCTTTCTCTTAAACTGACATGTTCAATATATAATATATAACAAGTGCCAAAATAGTGTCAGACATCTAATTTCAAATAAACTGAAAATTACAGATTGCTTATAGTATACCCCCTCCAAACTTTTAGACAGATTCTTGGCCTTCAACATTCAACATATTAAAAAAATGACATCTATTACATATATTTTCTTCAAAAGTCCAAAATAAGTACTTTTGGATTAAATAAGCACTAACTGGCTAATCAAGTTCACAAATGCCAAAAAACATTAACAACTGGGAAATGAAGAATTTACAGTTACTAGCATTTCCTCAGTACTAATGCCATACAAAAAAATGAAACAAACAAAAAACAAAAAACTCTTCTACCTGTAACAACAAGATACAGTTATAGTGGATGGCTTACTTGGTCACGACCAGCCTGTTTTTCCTCATGCTTTCAACTCCTGGTTTTTCCCTTTCGGGTTCCCCCTTCTTACCAGTCTGTTTTTTTGACTTCTTATTCACTGCTTGACTGATGGTTTTGGCACAATGCTTGGGCAACAACTAAATTTAAAAATAAATGAAATCATATATACCAATTACTCTGAAACATTAACTACTGAAAGAAACCATAGCTAAACCCAGACTATGCGGCAAATATACTAGCACTAAGAACAGAGGTAAGAAGTGAGACGTAGCATTTACCTAGCCAGCTTGGAGAGCCCATTCAGCTTGGAAAACACAGAAACAGGGAAATTTTGTGTGAAGAGACACTTCATAGAGGTAGTTATATCAAAGCTACAGTTCAAGGACAAATTAAAAAATACTAGGCCAGCAAGGAATAAGAACATTTTACTGAAAGGAAAATGGCCTATGAAGACCAAAACCATGATAGAACACAATATGCTCTGAACCTAATTAGAATGACTCAGTAGTGGAGCATAAAATGCTGGGAGAGATGTTTGAGCTACCTTGGGAAGGGACCTGAATGCCAAGCTTAGAGGCTGGATTTTAAACCATAACCCTAAAGACAGTGGCAATATCTTAAAAACCTAACAATGGAGCTTCATAATAAGAGGTAATGAGATATACTGAGAGTTTGAGGATAAGATTAAAAACGGAAAAAAAAAAACTAGCTAAGAGATGATTTTCTTGTCTTCAACACAATTTTCCCATAAGGAAACATTCAAATTATTACCTGGTCACTAAGAGTACACTGTTCTGTGCAAATATCAGTGATGAGATTTCGAGCTTGTTTGGCCATTTCATCAAGGAACATATTACATAAGGAAAGACTGCGATCTCCAATATGATGTCTCTGTTAAAGAAAAATAGTAACAAAAACAATAAAAATTGTAACAAAGTAATTTGAATTAACAAATCTAGACAAACCGAGAAAGCATGTTTAAAAGCAGAGACATTATTTTGCCAACAAAGGTCCATCTAGTCAAAGCTATGGTTTTTCCAGCAGTCACGTACGGATGTGAGAGCTGGACCATAAAAAAAGCTCAGTGCCAAAGAACTGATGCTACTGAAATGTGGTGTTGTAAAAGACTCTTGAGAGTCCAATCAATTCTAAAGGAAATCAGTCCTGAATATTCATTGGAAGGACTGATGCTGAAGCTGAAGCTCCAATCCTTTGGCCACCTGATGTGAAGAACTGACTCACTGGAAAAGATCCTGATGCTGGGTAAGACTGAAGGCAGGAGGAGAAGGGGACAACAGAGGATGAGATGGTTGGATGGCATCATGGACTCGATGGACATGAGTTTGAGGAAGCTCCGGGAGCTGGTGATAGATAGGGAAGCCTGGCGTGCTGCAGTCCATGGGGTCACAAAGAGTCAGACACAACTGAGCGACTGAACTGTTTGGGAGTTCGTGTAAAAAAATAAATACAAAAAAAATAAATAAATAAAATAAAAATAAAAAAAAAAAAAAGAGTTTTTAAATAAACATAGAAAATAAGGTTCAAGTCTATCCTACATAAGGAGTGAAGATGGGAGATGTTATAGATCTCTTTTGTCTCTTATAAAAACTAACCTACCAATTTTGGAGAGAGCAGTGGATTAAGAAAAAAGATACTATAAAGTCAACAATTTCAAAATAAAAACTGTAAATCCAAAAAAAAACACCTAACCTACCATATCGTATTTGCACACAATTGACAAAGTAAGTACTTGGTGATTATACAAGTATGACTGAAAGCAATCTGAAAGGACCATTATTTTCCTTAAAATGAAAAAATGTTCAAATTCCACAATGTCCTATATCCAGTTCTTAAATACTAAAATATCAAACATGATATGACAGAACATGTTAACTTTTAGGAAATAAATGTTATTTTTAAAACCTTAAAAAAAAAAAGAACAGATTTAGAGTAATATTGGCTGATCTCACTTGATTATATACATACGTGGGTGTGTATATGTATATATCTATCTTAGCAAAGAATTTTGTAGTTTATAAACAGAAAACAAGTGTTCAAATATTTAAATAATATCATTAAAAATCGAGTCAGTAAAACAAATTTACAAGTCATTCAGTTCTCTAAAATCCAACTTCCCATCCCAGAAGAGAAAAAAAAAGCTGACCACGCATGCATTTTCTGAACTCAATAGGGGAAAAAAAAGAACATTATCTCTAACTTTTGGGAGATTATATATGTATGTGTAGATACACGTGCTGTGTGTGCTTTGTGCTCAGTTGTGTCCGACTCTCTGCCAGCCCCCTGGACTGCAGCCCGCCAGGCTCCTCTGTCCATGGGGATTCTCCAGGCAAGAATACTGGAGAGGATTGCCATGCTCTCCTGCAGGGAATCTTCCCAATCCAGGGATTGAACCCAGATCTCCTGCACTGCAGGTGGCTTCTTTACCTTCTGAGCCACCAGGGAAGCCCATGTAGATACATACACTCATTCATATCCATTTATTTCTAGCTACAGATCTGTATCCTTTTAGTTTTGGTGGGTGCTGCAATAGTTTAACAGGTTTTTCTTGTTAAGGGTAACTGGAATGTTGAATATATAATACTGTATAATTGTGCCCTATACAATTTGTGCTGCTGCTGCTACTGCTGCTAAGTCGCCTCAGTTGTGTCCGACTCTGTGCGACCCCACAGACGGCAGCCCACCAGGCTCCCCCATCCCTGGGACTCTCCAGGCAAGAACACCGGAGTGGGTTGCCATTTCCTTCTCCAATGCATGAAAGTGAAAAGTGAAAGTGAAGTCGCTCAGTCGTGTCCGACTCTTAGCGACCCCATGGACTGCAGCCCACCAGGCTCCTCCGTCCATGGGATTTTCCAGGCAAAAGTACTGGAGTGGGGTGCCACTGCCTTCTCCGATACAATTTGTAATACTTTACAAAGAGACAGATTTTTACTATTCTATTGTTATTTAAAAATTTTTTACTGAAGTACAGTTGATTTAAAATGTGTGTTATTTTCTTCCCTGACCTTCCACAATTATATAACAAAAACATGTAAACATTATAAACATTATTTCTTTGCTGAAATAAATGTAAGATAATATAAAAGAATATGAAAATACGTACACATGTAAAACAACTGTTCTTAGATGTACCATACTACCTTACAACGTATTTTAAAATGCCCTTTAAAACTTGCAAGCTTCCCTGGTGGCTCAGACAGTAAAGCGTCTGCCTGCAATGCGGGAGACCCAGGTTCAATTCCTGGATCGAGAAGATCCCCTGGAGAAGGAAATGGCAATCCACTCCAGCACTCTTGCCTGGAAAATCCCATGGATGGAGGAGCCTGGTAGGCTACAGTCCATGGGGTCGCAAAGAGTCGGACACGACTGAGTGACTTCACTTTACTTAAGGTAAAATTTCAAATTATAGACATTTGGATTTTGTTTAACCAATTCCGACTCCTGAAAGATAATAAATCCCTTGCCATCCCTTCTTCCTGAAAAAACGGACTTGAACTAGCATTGCTTTAAACTTACTAAACTAACTTATTTAAAATACAGATCTGACTTCACTACTTCTCTTCAATGGCTCAAAAATGCTGAGACTGGAAAGCAAAACAACTAGAGTATAACGCTGGCTCTATGCTATGAACAGGATAATGGCAGAAGCAGAGACCACGTAGGGGACAGTAACAACCATCCAGGCAAAAGATGATGAGGCTTGTTCAAAGGTGCGAAGAAGCAGGAGCCTGAATACTTATATAAAAGTAGAGCCAAAAACAGAAAAGGTTTCAAGTTGGGGTAGATGTGGAAAAATCAGTGATTCTATTCTGGACATGTTACACTTCAGATGGCTAAAAATACCTAGGTTGCTGCTGCTGCTGCTGCTAAGTCGCTTCAGTCGTGTCCGACTCTGTGCGATCCCATAGATGCAGTATAGAGAAAATCTAACTTGAAGGGAAAGGTCTGGGCTGCAGATATAGATTTAGGAGCCACTACCATAAACACGACTGAGCGACTTCATTTTCACTTTTCACTTTCCTGCACTGGAGAAGGAAATGGCAACCCACTCCAGTGTTCTTGCCTGGAGAATCCCAGGGACAGAGGCGCCTGGTGGGCTGCCGTCTGTGGGGTCACACAGAGTCAGACACGACTGAAGCGACTTAGCAGCAGCAGCAGCATAAACAAGATTTTTAAACAATGAGATTGAAAAAGATAAATGGCCTACTATACTGGATGGTACAGTTATAGCAACTCAATACTTAGGTTCCCATTAGTACTGGCTACCATTATATAGGAATCCTGCTGACCCAGGATGGTGTGAATTTCAAATCTAATTCATACTATCTTTCTGCAAATTCACTGTAATCTTTCTGATCTAAATGAGATGAAAGGCTAAAACTAAAACTATAAATTAAGACTGTACTGAGAACTATTAACTCTGCACACCAACTTACTCTGTCCTCACCGAAAGGTGAATTCCCTCAGTGTTCCAAGAGTGCCCCATGTATATTTTTACCACAATATAGATAATCAAATCATGGATTTGTCTAGGGTAAAGACTATGTCTTTGCATCCTTGCAATTACAAGTTTAAGAAAGCTGGCTGGAATGTAACAGGCTTTAACAAATTAGCTAAATTAAAAACAGAATAGTACCAGTCATGTCCAACTCAGTGAATTCAAGGACTGTAGCCTGCCAGGCTCCTCTGTCCACGGGATTCTCCAGGAAAGAACACTGGAGTGGGTCGCTATTCCCTCCTCCAGGGGATCTTCCCAACCCAGGGATGGAACCCATGTCTCCTGGTCAGCAGGTGAATTCTTTACTACTAAGTCACCTGAGAAGTGTATATTTATATGTGTGTGCACGCACACAAAATTGCCCAGTTTTGTCCAACTCCTTGCGACCCTATGGACTGTAACCCACCAGGCTCCTCTGTCCATGGGATTATCCAGGCAAGAACACCAGAGTGGGTTGCCATGCCTTTCTCCAGAGAGTCTTCCCAATCCAGGGATCAAACGCTCATCTTTTACATCTCCTACACTGGCACGTGGGTTCTTTACCACTAGCACCACATTGGAAGCCTGTGTGTGTGTGCGTGCATATATATGTGGGGCTTCCCTCATAGCACAATGGTTAAAGAATCTGCCTGCAATACAGGAGACCTGGGTCAGGAAGATTCCCTGGAGAAGGGAATGGCAACCCACTCCAGTATTCTTGCCTGGAGAATCCCATGGACAGAGGAGCCTGGTGGGCTACAGTCCACAGGGCTGCAAGAGTCGGACATGATTTAACCACCACCATATATATACATATATATATATACACTTTTTTTCTTTCCCTCTTAAAGGCAAAGGACAAAAGGAAAGGAAAAAAAAAACAATGGGGATGGAGATTTTGTTGAGGATTTTCAATGCCTGAGAAGTTTCTACCTTCTCCATATGCAATGGAGAACTCTAATGGTACTTTAAGAAGGAAAGAGGCACTCTAGTGGCACTGTGGTTGTCTTTAAGAAGGCAAAAATACTGAAGGAAGAAAAATTATTTAGGAGTAGATATGAAAACCATTGAAAAGCTGAACTACAATAGTGCCAACAGCAATGGAAAGTAAAGGATGGAGTCAAGAAATTATATTACACAAATAAAAAACAGGACATGATGAGTAATTAATGTGAAGAAATGACACTGAGGAAGAAACTGACATCTTACATCACACATTACATTACAGTACATCTTAGGTATCATGATTAGGAGGAAAAATCTTCCATTCTAAAAAATGTATAGATCTATTAAAATTGGTGGTTCATATCATCTCACAGGTATTAATTAATCTTAAAAGCACTCCCTAATAAACTTCCTGTAAGATTATTGAAAACCAACCTGCAGTAGAGAGTACCTAATACTTAAAGATAGCGCTACTGCTTTTTGTAAGTTTCTTTTCTATAAGTTCTATAGTTCTAAGTAAAAGGATTCAACACTAAGCTAGTTTTTAAAATACTATTTAATTTTAATATATACTTACCATACTCACTAAGTGTGATTTTTCTTCTTGGACGATTAGAAGAAATACTGAGAGTACATTTTTGATAGATACTTGGTATGTGTAAAACTACAGAGTACTTTAATTACTCAGTAACTGTGTGTGCCAGTATGTGAATTCTTACAAACACTGGCAAATCTCAATTTTGCTTACTATCTATTATATTAACAAGTCAGTGAAATTCTTCTTTGTAATGCTTATATTTAGTCAGTAATGTCTCCATTCAATTTGCAAGTATTTTCAATGAGCAGTTCAGAGGAAAACTAAGCATATAAAAATCACTCATTATACATAACTTTACCATAAATATTAATACCTGACTATTTATTTTAATAAAGGTTAATTCTAAGTGGCTTTATGCCTGGGAAATCCCATGGACAGAGAAGCCTGATGGGCCACAGTCAATGGGGTGTCAAAAGAATCAGACACGACTGAGTGACTAAACAACAAGTGATTTTATGATGGGTTCTTAGAAACATGTATCTGTATTTATCCAATCATTTAAACAAATATTACATCATATGCTGAGTCAAGCATTCTTCTGACTCTGCATAGAGATGCATTAGGTGGGCAAGTAGGTTAGGCAATTATGACTTTGTGAGTCTTTATCTTTGTGAACATTTGGTCAGCTGTATGTTTGGAGTAGCTTATTCTGCATACTATATTAATCACAATAATACTCTGAAATTACCTCTTCTGGACACAGTTCATGTGTGCAACTCATAAAATGAGTGCAAAGTAGTGGAAATGCAATCGAGTATCTTGATTGAGAGGGTAACTCCAAACACTGTTGAAACATCTTCTCAAAAGCACGACTATAAAAACTATAAGGAAACAAATTAAAAATCAGAATCACAACTTTTATAGTTAAAATTAAAGTTAGTTTAATTTGATTCAAGTAAATGAAAATTACCAACTGTAGCATTTATTCTCATAGGAAAAGTTATTTTTCCAAAAAGTTCTCTTACATACCAATAACCATTTCAGAGTTATAAAATATTATTTATATAATATTAACACATTTTAAAATAAAAGCTAAAGAGAAAATAAACCATATCTATGGCATTTGAATATATACCACTCAAACCTTATAGCATCAAAAGTCATCAAAGCTAAGTCACTATCAATCGTAAGAAACACCATTATTTTATGTACCACTAAGAAAGAAAAATACTGTTAATTAAACAATAATACTCTATCAACTTTAAATTACTTCCAGACTGAAAAGATGTTAAATCTAAAAGAATATGAGGTGATAAAATACAGATTTAATACATTTTGGAATAATAAAACAGACAGAAGTATTAAACATGTCTTTATTTTGGATGTGACAAAGTAAGAATGTGGTTAAGAGCAACTATGATATAAATTAATTAAATGACTGAAAATTTGCAAATTTTACACATTATTCAAAGTGTCTTATCTCCAGGAAAGAGAAGATTAATTTATTCTTTTTGAAATTAATTTCTTTGGCTGTACTGGTTCTTAGCTGCAGCACGCAGGATCTCTGGTCTTCACTGCAGTATGTGGGATCTAGTTCCCTGGCCAGGGATAGAACCTGGGTCCCCTGCATTGGGAGTATGCAGTCCTAGCCAACTGACCACCAAAGAAGTCCCCAGAAGAGGAATTTCTAATTGCTGTATCCCTCTTTTACAATATATAGCTCAAAAATACCAAAACATAAAATGTTACATTTTCTTTTCAAGGTAGCCTCTGGGTCAGACAATAGGATAGGGTTCTAATCTTAAAACTCTTACAAACTTGTTACATAATAACTATATTTCCTGAGTTCCTTTAAGAGATCCCTTATGTCTTCCCTGCCAAGTAATTTGGATTTCTTTTGCAAAACTGCTAATTAAAGCCCCACTACAAACTGCAAAAATCAGTGTAGATTGGTTTTCTCCCCAAAACAAAATTAATCACAAGCTTTTCAAAATGATCTCTATTCAATACAGAGAAACTACTATCACTATCCACTGAGACTATTTTAGAATTAAAGGAACCTACCAGGCTATTCTTATCAGCTTCCCTAAAGGAAAAAAAGATCAAGAAACAGAAACAGAGTGGACACTGTACAGCTTTGAAATCAGAATACTTAAGTTTGAGTCCTGACACCACTGTTTATTAATTTTATCACAATCAACTTCACTTATTCATTGAAATACTTATTAAGTACTTACTCTGTTAAGACACTAAGGAAACAAAAACGTGACCTCCTTCAAGAACCACATAATGTGGGGAGAAAAGGAGGAGCTGCCAACTACTAAGAATAACAAGAGAACTTTATAATAGAAGCAAAGGAGACTGGGGCACAGTGGAGGGACTGACACCACAGTATGACAGTATTAATATCTAACAGCACTACAAAGTGAAACCACATGGTATTAATTTCCAACATTTGCTCTACCTGCCCCCAATCCAAATTGTTTTTCCTTTAATGACACAATTTGAAGCAACTGTTCTTCACTTCTTCAAAGAAAGTGCAAAAAACAAATTCACATCAGTAAGAGGTAGGTGCTCTTACAGACAATTAAAAACAGACACAAAATCCCAACATAGTAAACTTCACTACTGGCAGGTTGTTCTCTACTCCCTTTATTCTTAGAATCTCTTATTAAACTGTCTTAAGCACCACACTAACATAAAGTAATCAAGAAACATATCTTTGGATAATAAAATTTCAAATTCTAATTTAAAGAAAATTACAACATACCAAAATATGGAGAGATCTGATGTTTCCACCAACATTTCCACCAAGGAATCTACCATTTTTGTGTGAAAAATTATTGTATTCATCATCTTTCCAAGTTCTCTGTGATCTGAAAGGCTAAGTGAAGCCTTAGAGACACTCGTATATGCCTGAAAAAGTAAAGAAAGGAACAAACGTAGTTTAGGTAATGACTTCAGGTATAGGCCAAGTTTACAGGAAAAAAAAAAAAAAAGAAAAAATACCCACTATTGAAAAATATTTAAAGTTTATTAAGAACATCATCTTTTAAAACTTGTCTATAGTGACTCAAACTTAAAATTCCTATCAAGATTTTCTTTAAGTAATCTGAAATACTATTCCTAAAACAGAATCTAATACATGGGTCATTCAGCTTGAACTCCTAAAGTAAGTGAAGCTACATAGCAAAGATATAAAACAATAAACTGTCACATGGTGTCCCTAGCAAAAGAAGTTTTTGACTTACTTCAAGAGAAAACACATATTCAAAACAGTTAAGATGAAACTTAAGTACTGCACATGTTGATTCAGGGAGGTTTTTGATTATACTGAATCATTAAAAACTGAAGCGCATAACACACTGTACTAATTGATGAATTCTAGAGAAGCATTCTGAAGGTGGTAAAATTAGTGTTAAGTTCATAAAAAATGTGACAGGTCTTAACCAAAACCATCAGGACAGGTTGTGAGGGAAAGAAATTCCACTAAAGAGGTACCAACTCACTGAAAGCAAAACCTGCCCTTGGGTGGTAGACATTCCACACGCAAGGAGAACAATACGAGGGTTGCCTACAGAATAAACACCATATATCACGCTGAAGAATTTAAACTTTTTGATAAATCACCGAAGAGTCTGTGTGATGGATAATTACTGCTTAGAAAGATTGTTCTACGCTGAGGTGGAAAAAGAGAGGAGCGGAGAGGGAACAGGAAGCAGAGATTCTTAGGAGGCAGTGGTGGTAACAATCCAGACAGGATTACGAGATGGTCTAAGGTGGTAAAGCTCAAAAGTGTTTAATCAGGGAATGACTAGATGTGGTAGGCAACACAATATTATGGTTGATGGCCACGGTCCTGGCTTTTGGGAGACATTCCTTCATGACTTTCACGTGAGTGTACACACCGCGGTGGATATGCCAAGAAAGCACAGCCCAGACCACTAACTATCTCAGCCATTTCTCCAGGCTTTACAGCTACCAAACTTGAGAAATAATGTGTCCCTCTGGAACAAAGAGCAAATATGCTTACTGTTGATGATAAAACAGAGGGTTCCTCAAACTCAGTCCTCCTTAGCTTAAGACATGCCCAATGCATACACAGCATTCATCCGGGTCTCTCTGCACTGCCCCCAGAAGACATGAAAGCAAGGGGAAAATGATGTATACATCTGGATGCTCATGGCCCTTCCTGTGCAGTGAATTAAGTTCTCTGGTTCTAAGCCAGGAGCCCCAGGTCTTCTGCTGGTACCCATGAAACAGTAAGAGACTAAATAATTATTGCCTTTCAAGTGGGACAAAAATCAAATCTCAGTCTCTCCAGGGGGAAAAGGTCACTACACAGATGAAGTGACCATTCACTAAGGCAAGCCCATCACAAAGCAGAGCTCTATAATCTGGTGTTTGTGTCTTCTACCAGAAAAAGGGAGAGAATGAAGAATGTGATGGCAATACACTAATGGCAAGATGTATTCTGGACATCCACCACAAACTAAGTCTAACGGAAGTATAATTTACCTTCCATCAGCTTTAAAGTACAAAGAGGAACCAGTAGTCGCCATGAGTTCAATAAAGACTTCCACTAACTGAGAATAATCTCTAAAATTCTGAATTAAAGTAGTACTGTGAAAATAAATTCAGATGAAACAAGATGGTGACAAAATGAGACAATTTAATTTAAAACTCATTGAAATGCGTGACAACAGTGGAAGAAGAAACACACGTCATTAAAAAAAAAACTGGTTTAAATAAAAGTCTAAAATATGAACTACCCAAGTAAATTAGAAGGCAGAAGAGAATGAGTGACTGCAGATGCTTAAGGGACTAATGGAACAAACGGCAGAATGAGCTCCTAATAGGAAGAGAAAAAATGGCAGAGAATACAGGTACAGAAGGAGAACTCTTCTTTTAAGACTCCAAAGACCCCAGTGATGGTAACAAAGCACACTATCACATTCCCTTAAAGGCTTACTCTTCTAGCCCTGCCCTACTCAAGAAGTGATACAAACAGAGCTCTACGTCTCTCTCTGGCCATATACTTACACCTAGTAACTCTTATCCTTCTACCGGATCACTCATCAAACGCAGATCATTCGTATCTTTTGTGAAGATATTTTTCTTCCTGTAGTAATATTTTACATTAAGAAGGCTCTTTTCTTGTCCTTTCCTGTGTAAGTGATTCTCCTACTACAACTTGACCCATCTTTCAGTGTGTGAGTAACAAGGTGTTTTCTCTAAGGCCATTATTAGTAATTCTACTTGAAAAAAAACTTTCTCCTTCCTAAAGTGAAGTCGCTCAGTCGTGTCTGACTCTTTGCGACCCGTGGACTGTAGCCCACCAAGCTCCTCTGTNTGAGTTCAATAAAGACTTCCACTAACTGAGAATAATCTCTAAAATTCTGAATTAAAGTAGTACTGTGAAAATAAATTCAGATGAAACAAGATGGTGACAAAATGAGACAATTTAATTTAAAACTCATTGAAATGCGTGACAACAGTGGAAGAAGAAACACACGTCATTAAAAAAAAAACTGGTTTAAATAAAAGTCTAAAATATGAACTACCCAAGTAAATTAGAAGGCAGAAGAGAATGAGTGACTGCAGATGCTTAAGGGACTAATGGAACAAACGGCAGAATGAGCTCCTAATAGGAAGAGAAAAAATGGCAGAGAATACAGGTACAGAAGGAGAACTCTTCTTTTAAGACTCCAAAGACCCCAGTGATGGTAACAAAGCACACTATCACATTCCCTTAAAGGCTTACTCTTCTAGCCCTGCCCTACTCAAGAAGTGATACAAACAGAGCTCTACGTCTCTCTCTGGCCATATACTTACACCTAGTAACTCTTATCCTTCTACCGGATCACTCATCAAACGCAGATCATTCGTATCTTTTGTGAAGATATTTTTCTTCCTGTAGTAATATTTTACATTAAGAAGGCTCTTTTCTTGTCCTTTCCTGTGTAAGTGATTCTCCTACTACAACTTGACCCATCTTTCAGTGTGTGAGTAACAAGGTGTTTTCTCTAAGGTCATTATTAGTAATTCTACTTGAAAAAAAACTTTCTCCTTCCTAAAGTGAAGTCGCTCAGTCGTGTCTGACTCTTTGCGACCCGTGGACTGTAGCCCACCAAGCTCCTCTGTCCATGGGATTCTCCAGGCAAGAATACTGGAGTGGGTTGCTATTTCCTTCTCCAGGGGATCTTCCTGACCCAGGGATTGGACCCAGGTCTCCCACATTGCAGGCAGACGCTTTAACCTCTGCGCCACCAGGGAAGCCCTTTCTCCTTCCTAAGAAAATTGTAATTAATTGATAATCATACTCTGTCAGTGTACTGATAATCATACTGTCATTTGAACTTAAGCTTTTAAACTATTTAATTTTTCCTATCTTTTATGCCTTGTCGCCAAAGCCAGATGTATAAACTATCCAAATGAGGATTATACTCAACTACATAAGTTGTCAGGATTTAATCTCCCGCATCCTGTAGCCTAGTCTGTGATCTTGAAATCCTAACAGTTGACTTGCTCTTAGTCATCTATGCAAACATCCTAGGTTCTGGACATTGCCCTCTACCTTGCATTTTTGTCCTCTTTTCCTAGTTAAGGCTTAGTTTTATGTCCCATTACTTTCATCCATGGTATGTTTTGACCTGTTATCACTATAAAGTGAGAGTCTAATACACAACAGAAAGGAGTTGAGTGACTGTTTGTCCTAATCATGGTTAAGAGTAATGCTATGGGTTGAACTGTCTCTCCCAAAAAGATATGTTGAAAGTATAATCCTTAATACTTCATTTTTTTTCTATTTTATTTTATTTTATTTTAATTTTTTTTTGTATTTATTTATTTTTTTTACACGAACTCCCAAACATGAACCCCCCTCCCACCTCCCACCCCACATAACTTTATTTGGAAATAAGGTCTTTGTAGACATAAGTTAAAATTAGATCATTAAAATGGAGTCTAATCCAGTATGAACAGTGTCTTTATAAAAAGAAGAAATTTGGACAAAGAGATAAAGAAGGAAGATGATGTGAAGAGAGACAGTGATGTCATTAGTGTTCTATCTATAAGCTAAGGGAAAACAAAACATTCTCACAAAAGGATATATCAATTCTATACCCCTAATGCTCACTCAATGGCACCCCACTCCAGCACTTTTGCCTGGAAAATCCCATGGACAGAAAATCCCACAGTCCATGGGGTCGCTAAGAGTCAGACATGACTGAGCGATTTCACTTTCACGCACTGGAGAAGGAAATGGCAACCCACTCCAGTGTTCTTTGCCTGGAGAATCCCAGGGACGAGGGAGCCTCATGGGCTGCCGTCTATGGGGTCGCACAGAGTCGGACACAACTGAAGCGACTTAGCAGCAGCAGCAATGCTCACTCTAAAGCTTCATACATTGCTGTATGACAATAGACAAAGGTAAAATTCTCAAGTGAATTTTTCAAATGAGCAAGTCTAATAATTCTGGAAATATTCAATAAGGGTTAATTTGAAAGGCATTTAAATCTGTAAAATTCTCTGAACATAAATGTTGGTTTAGGAACTCCCACAAACTGAGAGTAAGAGGCTGAAAACAGTTCAAACTTTGTGACGATGACTTTCAAATTTTTTAATGTGTATATATCCTTTGGCACAGTAATTCTATTTTCAGTCATTTAATAAGCATGACTTACACACTGTTTATAAGATTTTTTTAGAACAACAAAATGTTAATTTCTAAACTTTATTTTACTGGAAGAAAATAACGTATAATATATACTATTAATATTTGGTGGTGGTAGTATCTCAAGTATTCTCCCCTGATCTCCCACTAATCAGCTCTGCAATTTCAGGGAAGTTACTTAAAACATTACTAATTATCAACTCTCATCTGTTACAATGGCTATTATAAAAAAGGTAATATATAAAGAGAGTTGGCGAAGGTGTGGAGAAAAGGAAATCTTGTTTATTAATGGTGGGAATGGAAATGGGTGCAGCCACTATGGAGAAGAGTACAAAGGTTCCTCAAAAACTATAAAGAGAATTACCATATGCTCCAGCAATTCCACATCTGGCATTCATCTGAAGAAAAGGAAAACACTAGCGCAAAAAGACATCTATATCCCTTTGTTCACTGCAGCATTATTTACAATAGTTAACAACATGGAAACAACCCAAGTGTCCACTGATGGATGAATGGATAAAAAACTGTGGGATACACACACACATAACTAGGAATATTACTCTGCCATGAAAAGAGAAAGGAAATCGTGCTATTTGTGACAATATAGATGGGCCTTGAAGGTACTGTGCCTAATGAAAGAAGTCAGAGAAAGGCAAATATCATATGATCTCTCACTTACATGCAGAATCTAAAATGACAAAAACAAACCAAAATGAACAAAAGAAAAAACCAAACTCACAGATACAGACAATAGATTGGTGCTTCCCAGAGGCAGGGAGTCAGGGGTAGGTGAAATGGGTACAGCAGTCATAAGATACAAACCTCCAGTTACAAAATAAATAAAACATGCATCCTGAAGAACAAAGTCAAGTGGGCCTTAGGAAGCATTACTATGAACAAAGCTAGTGGACCTGATGGAATTCCAGCTGAGCTATTTCAAATCCTAAAAGATGCTGCTGTTAAAGTGCAATACTCAGTATGCCAGCAAATTTGGAATACTTAGCAATGGCCACAGGACTGGAAAAGGTCAGTTTTCATTCCAACCCCAAAGAAAGGCAATGCCAAAGAATGTTCAAACTACTGCACAGTTGTACTCATCTCACACACTAGCAAGGTCATGCTCAAAATCCTCCAAGCTAGGTTTCAACAGTACTTAAATCTATGTACAAGCTGGATTTAAAATAGGTGGAGGAGGCAGAGATCAAAGTGCCAACATCTGCTGGATCACAGAAAAAGCAAGAGAATTCCAGGAAAACATCTACTTGTGTTTTATTGACTATGCCAAAGCCTTTAACTGTGTGGATCACAACAAACTATGGAAAATTCTGAAAGAGATTGGAATACCAGACCACCTTACCTGCCTCCTGAGAAACCTGTATGTAGGTCAAGAAGCAACACTTAGAACCAGACATGGAACAACAGACTGGTTCCAAATTGGGAAAGGAGTACATCAAGGCTATACATTGTCACGCTGCTTATTTAACTTATATGCAAACTACATCATGTGAAATGCTAGGCTGGATGAAGCACAAGCTGGAATCAGGATTGTGGGGAGAAATATCAATAATCTCAGAAATGCAGATGACACCACCCTCATGGCAAAAAGCGAAAATGAACTAAAGAGCTTCTTCATGAACGTGAATGAGGAGAATGAAAAAGCTGGCTTAAAACTCAACATTCAATAAACTAAGGTCATGGCTTCCAGTCCCATCACTTCATGGCAAATAGACAGGGAAACAATGGAAGCAGTGAGAGACTTTATTATCTTTGGCTCTAAAATCACTGCAGATGGTGACTGAAGCCATGAAATTAAAAGATGCTTGCTCCTTGGAAGAAAAGCTAGACAGTCTATTAAAAAGAAGAGACATTACTTTGTTGACAAAAATCCATCTAGTCAAAACTATGGTTTTTCCAATAGTCATGTACAGATGTGATGAGTTGGACCATAAAGAAGGCTGAGCACTGAAGAATTGATGCTTTCAATTTGTGCTATTGGAGAAGATTCTTGAGAGTCCCTTGGACTGCAAGGCAATCGAACCCAGTCAATGCTAAAGGAAATCAACCCTGAATATTCATTCGAAGGACTTATGCTGAAGCTTCAATACTTTGGCTACCAGATGCAAAGAGCTGACACACTGGAAAAGATCCTGATGCTGGGAAAGATTGAAGGCAGGAGGAAAAGGGGACAACAGAGGATGAGATGGTTGGATGGCATCACCGATTCAATGGACATGAGTTTGAGCAAGCTTTAGGAGATGGTGAAGGACAGGGAAGCCCGGCTTGCTGCAACAGCAAAGTGTCGGACACAACCGAGCAACTGAACAACATGGGCTTCCCTGTTACGATAAAAACACTACCTGCAATGCAGGAGACCGGGGTTCAATTCTTGGGTCAGGAAAATCCCTTGGAAAAGACAATGGCTATCCACTCCAATATCCTTGCCTGGAAAATCCCACGGACAGAGGAGCTTGTTGGACTGTCCATGGGGTTGCAAAGAGTTGGGCACGACTGAGTGACTAACATTTTCACTGTCTTTCATGTGATATATAGGATGGTGACTGTAGTTAATAACACTGTATTATATATTTGAAAGTGAAAGAGGAGAGTGAAAAAGTTGGATTAAAGCTCAACATTCAGAAAATGAAGATAATGGCATCCGGTCCCATCACTTCATGGGAAATAGATGGGAAAACAGTGGAAACAGTGTCAGACTTTATTTTTGGGGGCTCCAAAATCACTGCAGATGGAGACTGCAGCCATGAAATTAAAAGACACTTACTCCTTGGAAGAGAAGTCATGACCAACCTAGATAGCATATTGAAAAGCAGAGACATTACTTTGCCAACAAAGGTCCGTCTAGTCAAGGCTATGGTTTTTCCAGTGGTCATGTACGGATGTGAGAGTTGGACTGTGAAGAAGGCTGAGAGCCGAGGAATTGATGCTTTTGAACTGTGGTTTTGGAGAACACTCTTGAGAGTCCCTTGGACTGGAAGGAGATCCAACCAATCCACTCTAAGAGATCAGCCCTGGGTGTTCTTTGGAAGGAATGATGCTAAAGCTGAAACTCCAGTACTTTGGCCACCTCATGCGAAGAGCTGACTCATTGGAAAAGACTCTGATGCTGGGAGGGATTAGGACAGGAGGAGAAGGGGACGACCGAGGATGAGATGGTTGGATGGCATCACTGACTCGATAGATTTGAGTCTGAGTGAACTCCAGGAGCTGGTGACGGACAGGGAGGCCTGGTGTGCTGCAATTCATGGGGTCGCAAAGAGTCAGACACGACTGAGCAACTAAACTGAACTGAACTGAAGCAAGTCAATCTTAAAAATTCTCATCACAAGAAAAAAATAAAATTTGTAACTACATATGGTGATGAATATTTACTGGATTTATCGTCTATCATTTTAAAATACACATATATACTGAAATCACTGCTGCATACCTGAAACTAACATAATGTTACATGTCAATTATATCTCCATTAAAAAAAGTTTTTTCCAGTAAGTAAAGACTATGTTAGTTATAACAATACAAAAGAAGTCATTTCAATAGGTATACAAGGAATATTTTTTCATATTAAGTTATGCTCTCATGTTAACTAAGGTATTCAATAACAAACAGAATGACGATGAAAATTAATGTTATTCTTACCTGTAATCGAAACCAATCTAATCTCATTCCTCTGAAATCAAATACTTCCCCATCTTCAACTACAGTAACAGAAAAAAGATTAAAAAGCTAATTAATATTTTAATAACCTAAATCACATTTTAAAATTTAAGGGCTAGGACAATTCCACTTCTGGATATATATAGAAAAGAACACACCCATGTCCTTGTGGACACCAATGTTTATAGCAGCATTATTCACAACAGACAAAAGGCAGAAGTAACCAAAAAGTACATCAACAGTGGATAAACAAAATATAATATATACACACAGTGGTATATTATTCAGCCTAAAAAAGGGACCAAATATTGTAACATGGATGTCATGTCATGGACGACATGCTGAGGAAAGGCTAAGTGAAATTAGGTAGTGATAGAAAGACAAATATTGTACTTATGTTAAGTATCTAGAACAACTGAACTCATAGAAACAAAGTAGAATAGTGGTTCCAGGGGCTGGGTGGAAAGGAAAATGGGGAGTTGTTACTTTATAGCTACATTTTCAATTTCCCGGGATGAAAAGTTCTGAATATTTATTGCACAACTATGTCAATATACTTAACTCTACGGAATTGTACACTTAAAAATGATAATGTGGTAAATTCTACAATTTAAAAATGATAGCGAAGAGTGAAATAATTCTCATATACTATAAAGGTGATGAGGCAGCTATGCTAAGAGAAGTGTAAAGTACAGACTTCTCTCTAAACCCCGTGATTCGCATTTTGCTTACATGTCAACTCAAAGGTACCTAAAACAGAGCATGAGGAATCCTGTGAACAGAAACTTTGGAAAGCATGCTGAAGTTCCACAAAGTAACTTTATTTTAACCAAATATCATCAGGCAAGTTTATAGCAGATTCATTACATAAGTATGTTTAACTTACCAATTTATAAGTTTATCAAGTTATCAATTTATCAAGTTATAAGTTTTATCAATATTAAGATTGATAAAACTAAAATAAATTTATTATTCAGAAATTTTCAAGGTTTCTGATATTTTTTATTTAAAGAATATAAAACTAAAATATCAGTCTACTGGAATGGAGGAGTATTCAGCTAATGGAAAGGCAGTCTATTATATGACACCAGCTTTTGAGATTGACAGATCTGAACTTAAGTTCCTATTCAAGAACTTAGTATCTGTTAAAAAGTGTGGGCAAACCATGTTGAATAACTGAAAAGTTAACCTTAAGCCTTAAGTTTCCAAACGTGTTGACTAAAAGTAATTAACAGCTTTTTAACATTGATGAAGATTGACTAAGATAATATATATAAAGTGCTTGCCCAGATTAATCATTTCATTAATGGTACTGATTACTGTCATAGGTAATGCCTGGACCATAATATAAACTTTATTATGATATAGGGTGCTCATTTTTCTTTTTCATAATTACAAAATACCTTTTTGCCTCAAAAATACCATTTTGCCTCCAGCTGAATATGAAGAAATGTCAAGCTAGATTTCTTATAAATATCACCACACATCCATCTTTGAAACCTTTGCTTCAGAGCAAACAAAGTTAAAAGAGAAGAGATTAAATATGCTCCTAAGTAAGATAAGTAATCCTATAAAAACTAACTGCTAAGTCCTCTCCTCAATAACAGAATTTGAAAACCTAATGGCAAGAAAATACATTTCAATTTAAAAGCCTTATTACCTTGTTTTACACTCAGAGAAGTCATAGTGTTAACAAAAGAGGACATGATGATTGATTCATCTTCAGGGCAAACAGAAAGATTCTGGAAAAAAAAAAGTGATAAAAATGATAAAAACACCTAGTTGGGAAAAAATTCACAGGTCCATCAACTAGTAGGTGGATAAACTGATATATCCATAGTTGGAATATTTTTAAGCAATAAAAAAAAAATGGAATGTTTATACACACAGTAACATGGATGAACTCAAAAACATACTAACTGAAACAAATGAAAAACAAGGATGATTTCATTCACACGAAAAAAAAATTTTTTAAGGCAAAAGTGACATAAGAGCAGCCAAGCGGTTGTTGAGGATCCAGAAAGGGAATCAACTACTAGGTTGCACAAGAACACTTTTACATGTTGGAAATGCTCTCTATCTTGACTGGTAGTGGTTACATGAATGTGTACAGCTGTCCAAATTAAAACAGCACACTAAAAACAATTGATTTTTATCATGTATAAATTTTGCCTCAACAAAATTAGCACCAAAAAAAATCCCTCTGAAAATAGCTTAAAAAGTGAATATTTAATAAACTATATCTGAAGTAGATGCTAAATGATAAACTTTTTTAAAAAGTATATGCTTATTAGCTCACAAAAACCGTAATTTTCAAAACATTAAGACCTGTATAACCATGTAAATGCACAGAGTTCTATACTGTACAATTAAAAATAGTTAAAATGATAACTTTAATGTTACATACATTTTTACCACAATTTTAAAATTAAAATTTAAAAGTTACCATTTAACCAATATTACCAAGACTATTTTAACAAGTTATCTTAGTTCTAAACTTAAATCCTAGCAAATGGTTAAAAAACTATGCATGTAAATACTATACTTGCAGGTGGTAAAAAGCTCAGACATTTAAGACATTTAAATAGTGTTTTTTGAAGGTGTTATTACTCATGTACTCATGAACTGTGCGATAGTGATCAAGTTACATAAGGTCTTTTTTTCTTCACTATACCTACCCTCAGAGCTGTTAATATACTATGGATAAACGTCAATTATTATATTAGTATCAGTATTGCTGCTGCTACTATTACTGTATCAGAAAAATAAGAAATTAATTTTCTCAGTTCAGTCGCTTAGTTGTGTCGGACTCTTTGCGACCCCATCACAGCACGCCAAGCCTCCCTGTCCATCACCAACTCCTGCAGTTCACTCAAACTCATGTCCATCGAGTCGGTGATGCCATCCAGTCATCTCATCCTCTGTCGTCCCCTTCTCCTCCTGCCCCCAATCCTTCCCAACATCAGAGACTTTTCCAATGAGTCAACTCTTCGCATGAGGTGGCCGAAGTATTGCATTTTCAGCTTTAGCATCAGTTCTTCCAATAAACACCCAGGACTGATCTCCTTTAGGATGGACTGGTTGGATCTCCTTGCAGTCCAAGGGATTCTCAAGAGTCTTCTCCAACAGCACAGTTCAAAAGCATCAATTCTTCGGTGCTCAACTTTCTTCACAGTCCAGCTGTCACATCCATACATGACCACTGGAAAAACCATAGCCTTGACTAGACGGACCTTTGTTGGCAAAGTAATGTCTCTGCTTTTGAATATACTATCTAGGTTGGTTATAACTTTACTTCCAAGGAGCAAGTGTCTTTTAATTTCACGGCTGCAATCACCATCTGCAGTGACTTTGGAGCACCCCAAAATAAAGTCTGACACTGTTTCCATTGTTTCCCCATCTATTTCCCATGAAGTGATGGGACCAGATGCCATGATCTTCGTTTTCTGAATGTTGAGCTTTAGGTCAACTTTTTCACTCTTCTCTTTCACTTTCATCAGAGGCTTTTTAGTTCCTCTTCACTTTCTGCCATAAGGGTGGTGTCACACCTGCATATCTGAGGTTATTGATATTTCTCCCAGCAATCTTGATTCCAGCTTGTGCTTTTCTAGTCCAGCGTTTCTCATGATGTACTCTGCACAGAAGTTAAATAAGCAGGGTGACAACATACAGCCTTGACGTACTCCTTTTCCTATTTGGAACCAGTCTGTTGGTCCATGTCCAGTTCTAACTGTTGCTTCCTGACCTGCATATAGGTTTCTCAAGAGGCAGGTCAGGTGGTCTGGGATTCCCATCTCTTTCAGAATTTTCCACATGGCTGCAATCACCATCTGCAGTGACTTTGGAGCACCCCAAAATAAAGTCTGACACTGTTTCCATTGTTTCCCCATCTATTTCCCATGAAGTGATGGGACCAGATGCCATGATCTTCGTTTTCTGAATGTTGAGCTTTAGGTCAACTTTTTCACTCTTCTCTTTCACTTTCATCAGAGGCTTTTTAGTTCCTCTTCACTTTCTGCCATAAGGGTGGTGTCACACCTGCATATCTGAGGTTATTGATATTTCTCCCAGCAATCTTGATTCCAGCTTGTGCTTTTCTAGTCCAGCGTTTCTCATGATGTACTCTGCACAGAAGTTAAATAAGCAGGGTGACAACATACAGCCTTGACGTACTCCTTTTCCTATTTGGAACCAGTCTGTTGGTCCATGTCCAGTTCTAACTGTTGCTTCCTGACCTGCATATAGGTTTCTCAAGAGGCAGGTCAGGTGGTCTGGGATTCCCATCTCTTTCAGAATTTTCCACAGTTTATTGTGATCCACACAGTCAAAGGCTTTGGCATAGTCAAGAAAGCAGAAATAGATGTTTTTCTGGAACTCTCTTGCTTTTTCCATGATCCAGCGGATGTTGGCAATTTGATTTCTGGTTCCTCTGCCTTTTCTAAAATTTTCTCAGTATTGCTAAAATAACATAAGACACAAAAGACACGGAGTGGCTTAAAAATTTTAATACTTTAACATAATCTGTAAAATTTATTAACAAATATCCAGTTAGTCATAGCAAACTTCAAAATGCCACAAAGCCAGGAGTCTGATTTACTCTTTAGACTGTGATAGTACAGTAGCTTTTGGTTTATCTGGTATGTAATAACAATTTTAAAAAAAGCAAAAATTGCATTGCTGTTCACGTACCACATGTTAACTGGCTATAGTACAATATAAAATAAAACGTTTTTAAAAAACAACTGCAGCAAAGCAGTAACACTTTGCTTTGGATAAAAGCAACTTTTCTATTCCTTCTTTTTACAGACATTCTAGAAAGGAAGCGTATGGGCTCCATCTAGTGGATAAAAGAAGAAGTAAACTAGGATAGTAAACTAAGCTGTTTATAACTCAGGGTAAACAATTACATGAACAGCTTTTTTGTTTGCATTTTTAGGTAGGTTTGAAAGAAAATGAGGATTTCAATGAATGGTTATTTCTGGGGAAAACCAATAGTTTTAGATTCAGTTCAGTTCAGTTCAGTCACTCAGTCGTTCTGACTCTGTGACCCCATGGACTGCAGCACGCCAGGCCTCCCTGTCCATCACCAACTGCCAGAGTCTACCCAAACCCATGTCCATTGAGTCGGTGATGCCATTCAACCATCTCATCCTCTGTCGTCCCCTTCTCCTGCCTTCAATCTTTCCCAGCATCAGGGTCTTTTCCAATGAGTCAGTTCTTCGCATCAGATGGCCAAAGTATTGGAGCTTCAGCTTCAGCAACAGTCCTTCCAATGAATATTCAGGACTGATTTCCTTTAGGATAGACTGGTTGGATCTCCTTGCTGGCCAAGGGATTCTCAAGAGTCTTTTGCTCTCTCTGCCTCTTCATGTGGCCCCCAGTAATTTCACACCCACACTAAGTCAGGGCCCTAAATATTAAATCTGATTTATGACTAACCTCTTTTGCAAGATCCTCTATAATTTGGTTACTGTACACCTCCACCTACCAAGACAAAGAATTATTCCCTGCATGTGTTCACTTTAAGCTTTATACACCCTTAAGCATAATGCCCATCACACTGGAATACAACTAAATGCTTTCTTTGCTCTAGATAATGATCCCTTTGACAAAATATGACCATGACTTATTTACAGCTGTGACTTCACCATGAGACAAAAGATTACTTTTGTAAATGTTTACTGAGCAAACAAATCAATTATTGGAAGGGAGGGAAATAAGAAACAAAAGGGAGAATGCTATCAGAGGTTTTACCTGCACAAGCTCATTGAGGACAACAGCATCAAAGCCAGAAAGGTACTGCACGTAATATCTCTGCATTACAGGTCCGTATTTCCTTACATGTGCTCTAAGCTCTTCCATATAAAATATTAATTCAGCAATGTGCCTTTTTTATTCAAGAAAAAACATTTCAAAAATTAAATTCACTCACTATCAAGGAAAATGTGAATTGCCTTTGATACTGCTATATCAAGTTTTTTCCTTAGAAAAAGCACATTAAATATTTACTGTCAACTATTTTCTTTTTTATATTATCTCATATACAAAAAGAAACCATGGAAAGCAAAAAAAGCAAGAACAAAAAACTGATAAAGGAAAATACAAAATAAAAATAAAATTAGGACATCTCATAAATATATCATTAAAAAGTCATAAATAAAAGAAGGTTAGAGTATTAGGAAAAAGCAAGATTTTTCTGTATGCTATTATTTCTCTGATTCATTTATTTAACTTCTGTTGCAAGACTATGGACTAAAGTAAGAAAAAATATATTACAAATGACACAGCTGTAACTCTGTTAGGATTATTATTCAAATTTTTGTGTAATAAATAATTCTGAAACATGAATCCTATAAGAAATACTATAGCACAAAAACATACCTCTGCAACAACCTAGAGTACTAGTGAGAAAACATTTAAGCCTTAATTCAAAGCTAAAGTTGACTTTGCATTCTAATTCGTATCACCTAACAATATATTTTAAATATTCCCTCCATTATGACAAATATGAAAAGCCTTAAAGATTTTCAAAATAATTTTACTTTAGTCCTCAAATTCTATAGCCCATAAATCAAATATACAAAAAATATATTTTTTTAATGTTGCTAACTTACTTATCTATAAAGTCATCTGCACTCTTCTTTGGCATGTTATCTGCATGACGAAGTAGCCAGATAATTTCATCACGGGCAAAGGATAATGCCATAAAAACAAAAAGTGCCTGATAAGAAAAAATATTTTTTTAATTTTAATGTGGTACATTTGTTGTAGCCGAAACAAGAATTATATCAATTACCTTAGGACCTAGCAAGCCAGGCTGATCAGAGAGGACAGTAGCCAATTCTTTCAGTGCAGACCTTAAAAACTTGCGTCTTTCTCTGTGCATTGAACCACTGTAGGAAAAGACAACCACCATTAGAGTTTATCTGTTTCTACTAAACTTATTACTGGCAATTAATTAACATCATTTCAGAGTCAACTTCCAAAGTTTTCTTAGGAAACAGAAACACTTAAAAATATCTTCTACGTGTTTGTCATTAAATGACTTTTCAATCTTGTCTTTATCTTTGCCTTTCTTGTGCTGCTATGGTAACTTTTTTCACTTCTCTCTACCTATCAAGATCCTATTCAAACTTCAAGACCAACTCTTTAAAAAGTATCTCCCAATATAGAGATGTCTAAACCTGAAGAATTTCGGCCAGTTAAGTACCATATACCCCAGAACTCTATAAAATGGACTGTGAAATCCTTAAAAGTAAGCACTTTTTATTGTATACATTTTTGTCACTCCCATGTCAAATCAATAAATATACCTTAATAAATATCTGATTATCTATATCCTCATTTATTAAGTATACTGCTATTAAATATATCATTGTTTAGTCACTGAGTCCTGTCTGACTCCTTTTGCAACCCTATGGACTTAAAACTGACTAAATCAAAGCTATATTCATTAAGGTACTGGGATGAAATCTATTTGGTGCTGTTGTTCAAAAACAAAGATGAGGAAAGGATAATCATAAATATTCATGTACTGGGTATCTTAAAAATAAAATACAAATCAGAAAACATTTATTCTCACAAATTAAAAAAAAATCAAAGAATATTCTAAATATTCCAACTCCTCATACTGTTCAAAATATAAATAATTCCAGAAAAGTTTTAAACTTTAGACAGTTGCAAAAAAATGCCACCCCACAAACAGATGGGGAAAAAAATGGAAACAGTGACAGACTTTATTTTCTTGGGGTCCAAAATCACTGCAGTTGGTGAATGCAGCCATGAAATTAAAAGATGCTTGCTCCTTCGAAGAAAAGCTATGACTAACCTAGACAGCATATTATAAAAGCACAGACATCCCTTTGACAACAAATGTCTGTATAGTCAAACCTATGGCTTTTTCAGTAATCACGTACGGATATGAGAGTTAAATCACAAAGAAAGCAAAGTTCCAAAGAACTGATGCTTTCAAACTGTGGTGCTGGAGAAGACTCTTGAGAACCCCTTGGAATACAAGGAGATCCAACCAGTTCATCCTAAAGGAAATTAACCCTGAATAGTCACTGGAAGGACTGATGCTGAAGCTCCTATAGTACTAAGAGCTGACTCATTGGAAAAGACCCTGACGTTGGTAAAGACTGAGGGCAGGAGCAGAAGAGGGTGACAGAGGATGAGATGGTTGGAAGGCATCATCGACTCAACGGACATGAGTCTGAGCAAACTCCAGGAGATAGTGAAGGATGGGGAAGCCTGGCTGTGCTGTAGTCCACGGAGTCACAAAGAGTTGGACGCGACCGAGAGACTGAAAAACACATCTATTATATGCCAAAATCCTAAGGAGAAGAAATATGCAACACGAGAAATTTAACTCTGACAGCACAGATTAACTTTGAAGACACACTAAAATCCAACCTTTACCTCTGTGTCCTTAGTTCTTTCTCTCTTAAGCTCCAGACTCTCATCAAGAAACAAGGATGAGGACACCTGACTCAAGATGTATCTTTCATTTTATCTAACATATAGTACTTTTACAATGTTAGTATAATTCTAATGACAAGCTCTCTACTTACTGAAAATAACAGACTCATCTGGTGTAGTATCTAAATAGAAAGTGGGTAATGTTTTAATTATTTTACTATACAGGGTTGCTGCAAGGAGTATTACCATCAAGAGAAGATATAAACATTATGTCTGGCACATGTTAATGAATGGTAAGAATTACTGCTGCTCACTACTTATAACTGTTTTATATAACGCAGGGAAAAAAGACCTTTATAAAAGATAGCTGTGACACCATTTATCTGCCAAGGGTTTAACATATGAATAATCAGGCCTGGAATGGAATTCTAACCCACTCCAAAGCATGTTATTTGTACTAGAGACTGATTTTATAATAATATAGGCACTTTATTTGAGTGAAAAAATGTATGAGGAAATAATATACCATAGTTAGCAATAAATAAAGATGATTTAAATTCCTAATATCATTGTTACAGCCTAAGCCTAAATTCTAAAACTTCCTGTAATTTTATATTTTCACCTATAACTGTGTTGTTGTTTTCTCTGCCTTGTAGAAATACTGATGGATCAGACAGTGTTACCTCTACTGTACCTAGACTTACTAAAGAAGATATTCTATACAAGTATACCATATAACAAGTAAATGAATTACCAAATTATTTCATGGGAAAATTGAAAAGTTGTTCAAACATTTTAAATACACTAATATCTAGTTTAAGTTATCTATATATTTTCTAATAAAATATATTTACTAATATTTGGGAAAGGTATGGGATTACACACTTTGAAAAATAAATACCATTGGGGGGAGTGCACATGAAGTAGTAAAAAATCATCATAACTTGCCAAGTATTGGTACCAGAGCATAGGAGTAATAAGAGAAATGAATGACACCAAAATAAATTCCTCTGTATGGTATTCCTTAAGAGCATGCTAACACTTAAAAAATATTAAAAATCTGTTCATACTAATGCCAAGATGACTAGATACAGAGTTATAAACATGTTTCTCATGTTTGGAAGTCCCCTACTTCTACTGCTACATCTTACACACCATTAATCTGTACTCACTTCAACAAAATAATGCTTTAAGAAAGGAATTCTTGATTAAAAGTTTCACAGATAAGTTAGAACCACTTACGCATGTGACACAGCTGCCTCTTTGCATTCTCTTATGTCATTAATACGCTTATTATAGCTATGAGCCAAAAAAAAAAATTGGAAGTATGTTAATCTTAATCTGGTCAATACAGTAAAAACAAGTTAGTCAAATACCAGTCAACTAAAAATGTCTTATTATCAACAAGAAAAACTGGCTCTCAAACTGGAAATACATGGAAGAAGTCAACCCACATCACTTTGAGCACCTTAAGTACCCCATCAGCTCTTTCTAGAATAATAAATCTTGTATTACATTAAAATTCAGTAAAATTAAATTTACAAAGAAGACTTAATTTTCTTAAAGCTCCAACAGGGACACTAAATTCTACTTCTAAAATAATTAACAGTGATTTCCAAAAACTGCAAGTGCTGACAAAGCTATTACTTTTGGCTTTCTACGTTACCTCATAAGCATAAAAAAATTTCTCAAGGCACATATACTAGGAACAGAAATTTTGTGGTGGAGAAAACTGGAGCAGGAAAGCATCTGATTACTTTAAATTATTTTAAGGGATAGACCTATGGGTGATTTTTACTGACCATTTTTTTTAAAAAGCACATTTATTTCAAATTAAAAAACATTTAAAGTAGAAGACACTGAATAGAAGCATCAAACAGTCTAAAGATGCCATCTATAAAATAAACTCTAATAAAGATATGCTAATTTCCTGGCTACTAAATACGTAAAAATTCAAAATTCCTAAAATGTTAAAGAAAATTTATCTTCCTAACCACTTACACCAAGACCTTCAATTTCTAAATTAAGTATGCTAAGATTTGTGTATTCTTCAAGCAAATGTCATAATTCTGTAACCACTGACCTGTATAAATGATGAGTTTTCACACTTATGGTCTGACTTGTTAATTACTATAATTCACATTTTAAATTGGATCACTCACGATTTAATAAAAAAATTAAAACTTTTGAAATTTAAATACAGAAATTCTTAAATGGTAAATTTAACACAGAAAAAGCATAACAAAGGTATTTCAAGAGGTCCAGTGGTTGGTACTTGGTGCTTTCACTGTGGTGGGTCTCAATTCAATTCCTGGTCTAGGAACTAAGATCCCACAAGTCCTGTGGCGTGGCCAGGAGGGGAAAAAAAAATGGCATAATGAAAAGACAATTGGCTTCATGAAGCTATTAAACTTATCTGTACCATACATACCTTACGCTCACTCAATATACAGAAACTCTCTGGTTCTAAGTGTTTACATATATTTAAATATAATTCCCCAGAGAGGATGTCAATATGCTAAGACATAAGCTTCACGATTTTTGATCTGAATCACTTTGAAAATGACAAAGCTCACAACAACATAGGATATTTCCAGGTACTCCACCATCCAAAATAAAAAGTGAACTAAGAGCTGAAAAGCACAGAGGGTACCGTTTCTCACACTATGGCTGAGAGACCAGCTGCATGAGAATGTCAGAATCCCTTATGGCGACAGAAATCAAAACAGAGATCACCTGTGAAGGCTAGGGGGAAATGGACCAGGGGTAGCAGTACTGACCAGAAAGAAACACAAGAGAACTTTCTGGGGACAATGGAAATATTCTGTATCTTGATCTAAGTGGTTGCCAGGAGTATTTGTACACAAAATTGTTGAGTTGGTCATTTAAAATTTATGCATTTTTCTGTCTGTAAATTTACCTCAATAAACTACTGGGGGGAGGCAGTAGGAGAAAAGGGCAGATTTCTTTACCTCTCCAAAATATAGATACAGGGGATTTAGGAGGTTAGTCCTTTGACAACAAATGTCTGTATAGTCAAACCTATGGCTTTTTCAGTAATCACGTACGGATATGAGAGTTAAATCACAAAGAAAGCAAAGTTCCAAAGAACTGATGCTTTCAAACTGTGGTGCTGGAGAAGACTCTTGAGAACCCCTTGGAATACAAGGAGATCCAACCAGTTCATCCTAAAGGAAATTAACCCTGAATAGTCACTGGAAGGACTGATGCTGAAGCTCCTATAGTACTAAGAGCTGACTCATTGGAAAAGACCCTGACGTTGGTAAAGACTGAGGGCAGGAGCAGAAGAGGGTGACAGAGGATGAGATGGTTGGAAGGCATCATCGACTCAACGGACATGAGTCTGAGCAAACTCCAGGAGATAGTGAAGGATGGGGAAGCCTGGCTGTGCTGTAGTCCACGGAGTCACAAAGAGTTGGACGCGACCGAGAGACTGAAAAACACATCTATTATATGCCAAAATCCTAAGGAGAAGAAATATGCAACACGAGAAATTTAACTCTGACAGCACAGATTAACTTTGAAGACACACTAAAATCCAACCTTTACCTCTGTGTCCTTAGTTCTTTCTCTCTTAAGCTCCAGACTCTCATCAAGAAACAAGGATGAGGACACCTGACTCAAGATGTATCTTTCATTTTATCTAACATATAGTACTTTTACAATGTTAGTATAATTCTAATGACAAGCTCTCTACTTACTGAAAATAACAGACTCATCTGGTGTAGTATCTAAATAGAAAGTGGGTAATGTTTTAATTATTTTACTATACAGGGTTGCTGCAAGGAGTATTACCATCAAGAGAAGATATAAACATTATGTCTGGCACATGTTAATGAATGGTAAGAATTACTGCTGCTCACTACTTATAACTGTTTTATATAACGCAGGGAAAAAAGACCTTTATAAAAGATAGCTGTGACACCATTTATCTGCCAAGGGTTTAACATATGAATAATCAGGCCTGGAATGGAATTC
This sequence comes from Oreotragus oreotragus, assembly GCA_006410675.1. Taxonomy (NCBI): domain Eukaryota; kingdom Metazoa; phylum Chordata; class Mammalia; order Artiodactyla; family Bovidae; genus Oreotragus; species Oreotragus oreotragus. The sequence continues at coordinate 26,923 of SJYX01001029.1, read as the reverse complement.
TAACCCACTCCAAAGCATGTTATTTGTACTAGAGACTGATTTTATAATAATATAGGCACTTTATTTGAGTGAAAAAATGTATGAGGAAATAATATACCATAGTTAGCAATAAATAAAGATGATTTAAATTCCTAATATCATTGTTACAGCCTAAGCCTAAATTCTAAAACTTCCTGTAATTTTATATTTTCACCTATAACTGTGTTGTTGTTTTCTCTGCCTTGTAGAAATACTGATGGATCAGACAGTGTTACCTCTACTGTACCTAGACTTACTAAAGAAGATATTCTATACAAGTATACCATATAACAAGTAAATGAATTACCAAATTATTTCATGGGAAAATTGAAAAGTTGTTCAAACATTTTAAATACACTAATATCTAGTTTAAGTTATCTATATATTTTCTAATAAAATATATTTACTAATATTTGGGAAAGGTATGGGATTACACACTTTGAAAAATAAATACCATTGGGGGGAGTGCACATGAAGTAGTAAAAAATCATCATAACTTGCCAAGTATTGGTACCAGAGCATAGGAGTAATAAGAGAAATGAATGACACCAAAATAAATTCCTCTGTATGGTATTCCTTAAGAGCATGCTAACACTTAAAAAATATTAAAAATCTGTTCATACTAATGCCAAGATGACTAGATACAGAGTTATAAACATGTTTCTCATGTTTGGAAGTCCCCTACTTCTACTGCTACATCTTACACACCATTAATCTGTACTCACTTCAACAAAATAATGCTTTAAGAAAGGAATTCTTGATTAAAAGTTTCACAGATAAGTTAGAACCACTTACGCATGTGACACAGCTGCCTCTTTGCATTCTCTTATGTCATTAATACGCTTATTATAGCTATGAGCCAAAAAAAAAAATTGGAAGTATGTTAATCTTAATCTGGTCAATACAGTAAAAACAAGTTAGTCAAATACCAGTCAACTAAAAATGTCTTATTATCAACAAGAAAAACTGGCTCTCAAACTGGAAATACATGGAAGAAGTCAACCCACATCACTTTGAGCACCTTAAGTACCCCATCAGCTCTTTCTAGAATAATAAATCTTGTATTACATTAAAATTCAGTAAAATTAAATTTACAAAGAAGACTTAATTTTCTTAAAGCTCCAACAGGGACACTAAATTCTACTTCTAAAATAATTAACAGTGATTTCCAAAAACTGCAAGTGCTGACAAAGCTATTACTTTTGGCTTTCTACGTTACCTCATAAGCATAAAAAAATTTCTCAAGGCACATATACTAGGAACAGAAATTTTGTGGTGGAGAAAACTGGAGCAGGAAAGCATCTGATTACTTTAAATTATTTTAAGGGATAGACCTATGGGTGATTTTTACTGACCATTTTTTTTAAAAAGCACATTTATTTCAAATTAAAAAACATTTAAAGTAGAAGACACTGAATAGAAGCATCAAACAGTCTAAAGATGCCATCTATAAAATAAACTCTAATAAAGATATGCTAATTTCCTGGCTACTAAATACGTAAAAATTCAAAATTCCTAAAATGTTAAAGAAAATTTATCTTCCTAACCACTTACACCAAGACCTTCAATTTCTAAATTAAGTATGCTAAGATTTGTGTATTCTTCAAGCAAATGTCATAATTCTGTAACCACTGACCTGTATAAATGATGAGTTTTCACACTTATGGTCTGACTTGTTAATTACTATAATTCACATTTTAAATTGGATCACTCACGATTTAATAAAAAAATTAAAACTTTTGAAATTTAAATACAGAAATTCTTAAATGGTAAATTTAACACAGAAAAAGCATAACAAAGGTATTTCAAGAGGTCCAGTGGTTGGTACGTGGTGCTTTCACTGTGGTGGGTCTCAATTCAATTCCTGGTCTAGGAACTAAGATCCCACAAGTCCTGTGGCGTGGCCAGGAGGGGAAAAAAAAATGGCATAATGAAAAGACAATTGGCTTCATGAAGCTATTAAACTTATCTGTACCATACATACCTTACGCTCACTCAATATACAGAAACTCTCTGGTTCTAAGTGTTTACATATATTTAAATATAATTCCCCAGAGAGGATGTCAATATGCTAAGACATAAGCTTCACGATTTTTGATCTGAATCACTTTGAAAATGACAAAGCTCACAACAACATAGGATATTTCCAGGTACTCCACCATCCAAAATAAAAAGTGAACTAAGAGCTGAAAAGCACAGAGGGTACCGTTTCTCACACTATGGCTGAGAGACCAGCTGCATGAGAATGTCAGAATCCCTTATGGCGACAGAAATCAAAACAGAGATCACCTGTGAAGGCTAGGGGGAAATGGACCAGGGGTAGCAGTACTGACCAAAAAGAAACACAAGAGAACTTTCTGGGGACAATGGAAATATTCTGTATCTTGATCTAAGTGGTTGCCAGGAGTATTTGTACACAAAATTGTTGAGTTGGTCATTTAAAATTTATGCATTTTTCTGTCTGTAAATTTACCTCAATAAACTACTGGGGGGAGGCAGTAGGAGAAAAGGGCAGATTTCTTTACCTCTCCAAAATATAGATACAGGGGATTTAGGAGGTTAGCGGTGTTGCCCAGGAACCTGGATTTTAATTCACATCCCAGGGTACTTCATATACATACTAAAATCTGAGATGGTATATTGGCTTAAACTGTCAGTACTAGACATATCTTTACATTTTAATAACTAATAGATTTTTTAAAAATCTGAATCTCATTTAGGACATTATTGAATCGGATATGAAATAAACGTAGGTGAATTTCACTTCCATGAAGCTGACAAATCCAACCCAATTATTCAATATTTTTACGTCCAATAGACCCCAAGATATTTTAGCTACTCCAAATTTCAAAAGATTTTATAAAGGCTACCAAACTTGTTTTTATATACTGGCTACAGAACCAAAAGTGGGAAAAAAAGCAAGGATTAAAAATTCCAAGGGAACAAATTTAAGAATTATTTGTGTTACAAGGAATGAGTATAAATGAGTCAGTTGGAATACTTCCCCTTTATAAGGAAACATGATTTCCTTCTTGCAGTGGTCTGACTTCTGCAATGGCTATAAATAATTAATGAAGTATTTTCTGATTGATTCATACACTTTTTTGAATGCATTGCATTCTAAAATACATTTATAAAAACTTCATAATTCCTAAAATGTACATTGTGCTTTTAGTAATACTTATGTCTAAGACCATACAATGATACACAAAAGAGATCATATCGTCTTTCTCCTAGAATACAAATTTTGAAATAGCAGCAACACTAGCTATTTCAGCCTGTGAAGTAACCTGTAAAAAACATCAGGATCACTGTTAAGAACAACTTGGTGTGACTGACTAGTTGGTACAGATTTTATCTTCTCTCATAATGTGAGCCTTCTCTACCTCAGAATGTCAATAGATAGCCCACTCACTACTTTTCTCCAAAAAAGAAAATAATTGAAAATGACATACCCTCGAATGTTTACAAATAAGTCTTCTGCAGCTTTATGAATGTGGAAAACTTCATCCCGAAAGAGAGAGAGACAAGAGCTACTTTGAAGAGCTAGCTTCCAAAGGTTCAGTGCAGTTGCATCAGTATTTAGGATCCCATGGCACAAAATAAAGCCAACTTGAAACAAAAGGAAAAGAAATAGAAAATAAAAGCTTTCCTAAGTTAGGTTATTTGAGTTACAAGGTAGCTTTTTAAAAATAAAGATACATAAACACAGACACTTAAACTGAGGCTTTTAAGTGACAGGTAATAATAATACATATACATACAAGATGGCAACAATATTTCTCTTTTCCAATAATAATTTTCTGTACTTTGCAAAACTAGTGCTTTGTACTTACACTGATGAAAAGGGAAAAAACGTCATTTCTGGGTTGTGAAGGAACTGACTTTAACAAAAGCAAAAGATATTTTAAGCCAGAGACCAGAAGCTACCAATTTACATACAATTATCCTTACAGTAACTGAAAAAGAAAGCTACTCTTCTAAGTCATTACAGGAAATGAAATAGCATGTCACAATTTCCTAGCAAATTATAGTTTCTACTAATTTAGTCCTTTGACATATATTATCTCATAAGATTATCAGACAGAGTGGAAAGACCAGTGGTATCCTTTTACAACTGAAAAAATGAGGGTCAATGACTTTCCTAAAGTCACACTAATAAAGTATTAGAACCAGACTTTTCCTCAAGTAGTTACCCTTAAAGGCCAATATTCTTTCAGTATGTTACACGGCTCTCTATTCTATAAATTCAAGTATCTTACCTTCTGTCATCTAATTTAGAAGTTCTTCAAAAATGTGTAATCCTGTATGTTTACTGAGGTCTTCCCTGACCCTCTATTAGATGCCGTAAAACCTCATCTTTCATTCCTAGAAAGTGAAAGTCGCTCAGTCCTGTCCGACTCTTTGCAACCCCATGGACTGTCCATGGAATTCTCCAGGCCAAAATACCAGAGTGGGTAGCCTTTCCCTTCTCCAGGGGATCTTCCCAACCCAGGGAGTGAACCCAGGTCTCCTGCATTGCAGGCAGATTCTTTACCAGCTGAGCCACAAGAGAAGCCCAAGAATACTGGAGTGGGTAGCCTATCCCTTCTCCAGTGGATCTTCCCGACCCAGAAATTGAACCGGGGTCTCCTGCCTTGCAGGCAGATTCTTTACCAACTGAGCTATAAGGGAAGCCATAAAACCTCATCTTTCATTCCTAGAACATGTACTCAATGCTTATTATAAACTAGTTATCATGCTGGGCAAGTTAAAAAACAATTCTATTTTCTGTAAGATTTCCCTCTGATTCTCAACAGTCATTTCAATCTTTAAACTCCTCTATCACTAACATTTAACTTGCCTTGCATCTTTTATTCTTTATTAAACATTCCTTTCAAAGGGCAACTATACAGGCAAACTAACTCTTTAGGTAGGCAAATATTGTAGGATTATACATACAGAAGTACATTTATTAATGAAGTGAAGTGAAGTCGCTCAGTCATGTCCGACTCTTTGTGACCCCATGGACTGTAGCCTACTAGGCTCTTCTGTCCATGGGATTTTATTAATAACTTCCTTAAAAATTCCTGAAATATATTATGATTTTATACTTAGGGTGCCTAAACGCAAGTCTAATTATTTGAGCTGGTACATAACCAAAGAAACGAAACACCTTTATGGAAATTTTTACAATCCTCAAGAGAAGTTCTGTGAAAATTTTTGCCTCATGCACTGATATTTGATACTCTAATCCCTTTACTAAAATGAGATTTCACTTACTGTCTTGTACCTCAATTTATACTTGGACTCATAACACTTCTGTTGATAATAAAAGTTTCTCTGAGAATATTATCAGTGCCATTATGGATCATTGTAAACTTTACTTATGTAAGACATGGTTTTTTTTTTTTTTTTTTGTATTTATTTATTTTTTTACACGAACTCCCAAACATGAACCCCCCTCCCACCTCCCAACCCACATCTTCCCTCCAGATCATCCCCATACACCAGCCCCAAGCATCCTGCATCCTGCATTGAACATAGACTGGCAATTCATTTCTTACATGATAGTATACATATTTCAATGCTATTCTCCCAAATCATCCCTCCCTCTCCCTCTCCCTCTCCTAAGACATGGGTTATATTATAAAGTATATTCATTTATTATAAGATCAATAAAAGGTAAATTAAAATAGCCCAAGATTAGGAAGACAGTCTATTAACTAAACCACACATTAACCTCCTTTCCCCACTAAGTTCTCAGCAAAAGGACAGAAAAAAAAATTTTTTTCAGTCATGAAAATGTAAGAAAATAAGATAGAAAATCAATACTAAACAAGAAAGTTGGAGAAAAAATTTGAAGAGAGAAAGACTGTACTGTCAATTTAAGTATAGTCAATAAAGTAAGAACAAATCCTGAAGAGTACCAGGATAAGTTACTGTATAAATTACTGTGTTAGTCACTCAGTCATATCTGACTCTTTATGATCCCATGGACTCCAGCCCACCAGACTCCTCTGTCCATGGAATTCTCCAGGCAAGAATACTGGAGTGAGTAGCCATTCCCTTCTTCAGGGCGTCTTCCTGACCCAGGAATCAAACCCAGGTTTCCTGCACTGTAGGCAGATTCTTTACTGTCTGAGCCACCAGGGAAGCCCCAAGTTACTGTGAAATCACATTCAAAAGGGCTGGATCCTCAACATTCCAGACCCTCAACAACTCTTGTGCTATGTGCCAAGTCGCTTCAGTCGTGTTCGTCTCTGCAACTCAGGACTGTAGCCCGCCAGGATCCTCTGTGCAAGGGATTCTTCCAGGCAAGAATACTGGAGTGGGATGCCATGCTCTCCTTCAGGAGATTTTCTCAATCCAGGGATTAAACCCCAGTCTCTTATGTCTCCTGTATTAGCAGACGGGTTCTTTACCACTAGCACCACCTGGGAAGCCCCAACAACCTTTGGCTCCAGGCTAGAATCTAGACTAGTGATTCTCAAACTTCAGCTTCATATCAGAATCACTGGGAAGGCTTATTAAATCACAGATTGTTGGGATCCATTCAGAGTTTTTCATCAGAAATTCTAGGGTAGAAATCAATAGTCTGCGTATCTAATGTTTCAAGGTGATGCTGCTACTCTTTCAACTAATCTACAGCAAAGCTGTAAAGAAAATAGACTATCTTTTATAGAAAGTTCTAGTGCAGGAATTGGTGTCAAAAAGGGAAAAGTAAAAAAAAAAGGGGGTGGGGAGAAGTGCAAAGTTTGATGTAACTCTACTAACTCTACTCAAGGCTCAAATAAATGAAAGCAGCAAAACTTAGTAAACTTTCCTGACTTTTGGCAGCTGAGGCTATCCCAAATTAGTTTGCCTTTTCCATGCCCAGGCATCCTCCATTAGGGCATTCTGCCTTCTGACTTCACCTCACTGCTCATTACACAAAGCCTTGCATTCATTACTCCCATTTAAGGTAAGGACTGGGCTTCCCTGGTAGCTCTGATGGTAAAGAATCTGCCTGCAACGCAGGAGACCTGGATTCAATCCCGGGTCGGGAAGATCCCTTGGAGAAGGAATGGCTACCCACTCCAGTATTCTTGCCTGGATGGGGAGAAGTGCAAAGTTTGATGTAACTCTACTAACTCTACTCAAGGCTCAAATAAATGAAAGCAGCAAAACTTAGTAAACTTTCCTGACTTTTGGCAGCTGAGGCTATCCCAAATTAGTTTGCCTTTTCCATGCCCAGGCATCCTCCATTAGGGCATTCTGCCTTCTGACTTCACCTCACTGCTCATTACACAAAGCCTTGCATTCATTACTCCCATTTAAGGTAAGGACTGGGCTTCCCTGGTAGCTCTGATGGTAAAGAATCTGCCTGCAACGCAGGAGACCTGGATTCAATCCCGGGTCGGGAAGATCCCTTGGAGAAGGAATGGCTACCCACTCCAGTATTCTTGCCTGGACAATTCCATAGACAGAAGAGCCTGACGGGCTACAGTCCATGGGGTTGCAAAGACTCAGACAAGACTAAGCGACTAACACTTTGAACACTTTCAAGGTAGAGACGGATAGAAATAGTTCTATTTAACATTAGAGGTCACTCATGCCACCTAACTACTAATCACATTGGCTCTGCATCCATATATCCATAAACATAGAACAATCAAGGATCACCATGCTTTTGAGCAAAATTAATAATCTGAAAGCTGTCTTTTTAAATCAACAAAAGCATAAAAACCTTAACAATCATTATAGAAGAAAATATAAGGATCACAAACCTGATCAATGTAAAAATTATAATTAATAAAAATGGCTAAGGACAGACAATGTGTGTTAAATTCTTCCTCTTTCATACTAATAATAGCATTACTCAAACCACCAGTACATAATGAGATTAAGTAGAGAACTGAGAGTATTTAGAAACTTTCATTTAGAAAACTTTTCACTGATAGCAACTTAGGGGTAGAAACCTAGTAACAATCAAACTGTTAGATTAAATATTTGTTAGATTAATACTTAAATATTAAATATAATTAAAAATGTAGGTTTTAATTTCATCTTTGCTTATTACTTTATTTCTGATAATTCCACTAATTCAGTTTCAATGTATTTTATAAAAAAGTACCAGTCCAAAAATCACTAAAAAAGAAAAATTGGTCATTCACCAGTTTTAGAAACAGTATAATAAAAAGTCATCAAATAATACCTAAATGTTAATAAATTAAGAAACAAGAACTATAAGAACTAAAAAGCACAAACTGCTCAAAATTATTCCCCTCTGCCAGTGGACCTAGGGGTGGTAGAAAAAAATATAGCAGTTTTCATTTACACTGTATCTGTGTGTCTATTTCTCCCATAGTTTGTGAACTCTGTAGGCATGCAAACAAGTAATTTTATTTCCCATGCAAACATATGTCTATTATATGTTCTAAAATAATTTAAAAACAAAAACTGAATAAATGTAGTATCAAGAAAATAATTAAAAATAAAATAAAAATTTACTGTTGATGGCGTTGTTGAGAGGCAATATAATGTAGACCATGAGCCTTGAAGGTCCTTTGTCTTTGTCACTTACTTGCTGTGTGGACTAAACTTTAATTCCTCATCTATAAACTAGACCAACCTACTCTAACCAGATCAATATAAAGACTGGATGATGCACACAGAAGGCTTAGCACAGTGCTTGGTATTAAAGTAATCCATGTACTGTTATTTCTCTCTAAAACTTAAATCTGAGAAGTATTCATAAAATTGACTAGTTTTACTTACAGATAATCCATTTTTCCATGGCATCCAAAGAGAGATATTCACAAGGCATCTTAAAAAAAGAAAATATAAATTTGTGATTTAAAGGAAAAAATTCTGCATTGGGTCACTCCTCCTCCTCTTCTTTCTAAAAAGTCTGACTACTCAATTCTTGGTTCAAATACCACAACAGAGTTGAAAAAGTGGATGCAAGTTTTATAACCTATATTTAAACCCATAGTCCATAAAAGGCAATGAAAGCTGTGCCTCTTTCAAATTCACACACCCTGAAACTTCTCTTTAAAAAACACGATTGTTAAATTGTTTTCAATTTAGTAAATAACTACTTCCAAATTTCCCAAGTTTACTGCAGAGTTTGCAGTATTTCAAAGGATAAAATTTTATTAAAAAAAAAAAAAAAATTATGTACCTGGATGCTCACTATTTCACCCAAGTCAGTAATTATGTGTGTTTATTCTCCATATGCATAACATCTGTGTTTATATACACAGAAAAAAGACTGAAAAGAAACTTAACAGAATACAATAGTGATTTTCTCTAGTAAGTCTGTAAGACTTGGGGTGATTTTTGTTTTCTTCTAATTTTCTGAATCTTCCAAATTTTCTACCATAAGAAAGCAAAGCAAATAACTGTACTCAGCATCAGCATTTAGAAATTAAAAAACTTCTGAATAGTACAACGTAAATAGTGAGGATTTTACAATAAACTTCACTGACAAGCTAATACTAACTAGAAGAAAAAGTGCAACAGCACTGCTTAATTGATTAAAAATTTTTTTACTCTTTTCATTCAAAAAAGAAAGTACAGAACCATACGGTGTCGGACTGTGCGGGATTAAGCATTGTGCTAGGGGCACTGATGAGACTCAGCAACTGGGCATTTCTCCACTGGTCAGCTGAAAGGTTCCTTCGAGGATACACCATCTGAAGAGAAATCAGTGCATCTGAAAGAGACTAATTAAAACAGAAAAACAGAAAGTTGAAGAATGCGTTGGTTTTTTTTACTTTCCACTTAATTTCCAGCTATGAGTGCTGTGTGTTTCTAACGGTACCACCATAAAATGAGAGCCTAATCACAAGTATGCTCCTATGACACTTGAGGTGGGTTCCAGTTATGTTCTAGACTTTGTTTTTAATTTCATGAAAGTTACATAGGTTCTTCCCTGGTGGCTCAGAGGTTAAAGCGTCTGCCTCCAATGCGGGAGACCCGGGTTCGAGCCCTGGGTCGGGAAGATCCCCTGGAGAAGGAAATGGCAATCCACTCCAGTATTCTTGCCTGGAGAATCCTGTGGACAGAGAAGCCTAGTAGGTTACAGTCCACGGGGTCGCAAAGAGTCGGACACGACTGAGCGACTTCACCTTCACCTACATAGGTTCTGCATTCCTCAGCTAAAGCTTAGCTCAGCAAATCATGTTACTTTCTTAAAGGTGAAAACGTATGGCAATCATGTGATCTTTATTTTAAAAAGGACACAGAGTCTAGCATCATCCTTTTGTGTATTACTTTCTACTCCAATAGTGCTCACTGAAAGAAAAAGTGGTACTTAAGGTTATATGACTAAGTGTTAACAGAGGTCAACATGTTTCATATTTCTTCAAAGAATGCCTTCTAAAAATGATCCACTGTACTTTATCTCAATAAATTACTTCTATTTGCCATTTAGTCTAGTAATGATAACTTTATCATCAAGGTATTTTTCATCTCATTTGCTTCTTGCTTGCTTTTAACTCTTTTGCTATTCATTCCTGCTTCCTAAAAATTCTGTACAGAGTGGTCCTTTAATCTGGCTATGCATAAATTGCCAGGAGAGTTTGTTCAGAAAAAGAAAATCCAGGGCTCTGCCTGAGCCAGAACCTCTGGGAGTAAAACCTAGGAACTGTTTTTATCACTGCACCAAGTGATTTTGAGTAATTTTTAAAATTAATTTGAACAAATCCTAGTAAATATATGATGGTCTTTCTGTTGGGCTTCCCTGTTAGCTCAGTTGGTAAAGAATCCTCCTGCAATGCAGGAGACCTGGGTTCAATTTCTGGGTAGGGACGATCCCCTGGAGAAGGGCTAGGCTACTCCAGTATTCTGGCCTGGAGAATTTCATGGACCAAGGAGCCTGAAAGGCTGTAGTCCGTGGGGTTGCAAAGAATCAGGTACAACTGAGTGACTTTCTATTAACATCAAAGCCCTGAGATATCATAGAATATCAGAAAAATAAAATTATGAAAAAACTGACCTAATCCAAATAGACAATTCTCCTCAAGTAATTATTAACGGTCTAGTATGTACTAATGGCTATGGAAAACTTAGAGATATATGAGGTGAAAGTGAAAGTGCTAGTTGCTCAGTTGTGCCTGACGCTTTGTGATCCTGTGGACTATAGCCCACCAGGCTCTTCGGTCCATGGAACTCTCTTGGCAAGAATAATGGAGAGGGTATCCACTCCCTTCTCCAGGAGATCTTCCTGATCCAGGGACTGAACCTGCGTCTCCTACATTGCATGCAGATTCTTTACCAGCTGAGTCATCAGGGAAGCCCTAAATAAAGATATAACAGCCTTTAAAATAAATGTTTATCATTTAACTGGGAAAAGAGCCAAATTTGAAGTGGGTAACTAAAAGCAAAGCCATATCTGATTGGCAAAAAGTTAGAAACAGATCCAGAGGAAAAACAAGAGATGAGTAGCTGAGGTAAAAGCACTAACAAAATCAGAGACAGGTGGTGATGATCTGTTTAGCACTTTGAGAAACCCTGACACTTCCATCTACAATGCTGATTTTTACTTCAAAATTGGTATCATCTACTAGACTCTTTCAAGCTAATGGTACAACTAATGCTAAGACATGAAATCTACATAAATTTGTGGGTATAATATAGATCCACAGAGAAATTAAACTGGAAATGCATCTTTAGAATTTTCAAAGGCAATGGCACCCCACTCCAGTCCTCTTGCCTGGAAAATCCCATGGACGGAGGAGCCTGGTAGGCTGCAGTCCATGGGGTCACTAAGAGTCGGACATGACTGAGCGACTTCACTTTCAGTTTTCCCTTTCATACTTTGGAGAAGAAAATGGCAACCCGCTCCAATGTTCTTGCCTGGAGAATCCCAGGGATGGCGGAGCCTGATGGGCTGCCATCTGTGGGGTCGCACAGAGTGGGACATGACCGAAGCGACTTAGCAGCAGCAGCAGCAAGAAAACTGAAGGAAAATTCTTGCTGCTAACTGTATGTCAAAAAAATAAAGCACAGATTCATATAAAACATTGTATTATTAAAAACCTAACTCCCATCATTCAGAGGGAACAATGGACCAAGATTCTAATATCCTAGCCTTCATTTTGCCACAACTGCTGCCAAATGGCTTACTTCATCATACCACTTTCAGTCCTCAATGTTCCTATCTTTATGAGGGTACCTATAAACTTTCTTGACATGCTAAGGAACTAGCCCTCCCTCAGAGAAGCCAGAATGGCAAGACTCTAAACTAAAATTATTTCATTAAGAACTATTTTTTAATATATCATAAAAGACAAACAATTCAAATTATCACAAACTCCTGCAATTTTTTCTCATTACAAGGCTATATTCTAACAACATTTAACTAAGATTTATCAAATACTATGTATGGAAACACTTTTCACAGAATAACTCATTTAATACTCATAATAGCCCTATACAGTAGGACTACTATTACTGCATTTTTACAGATAAGAAAACTGAGATACAGTGACGTTGGTTAAGTAACCTGCCCAATAATACACAGTAATTGTCAAAATTGGGATTAGAACAAAGCAGTCTGATATGAATCTAGTAGACATTCTCAAATACAAAACTTCACTAACTCTATATCCTATAGAGAACCTAAAAACTACAATGGATCAATATATTCCAGAGTTTCCATTCACGATTCTGGATGTAATTAAGGAGTTCTCTGGTTCACAATTAGATAAAACCATACATAACTATAAATCATATCTCATTAAGATTATCTTTCTTAGAAGCAGTTTATCACTCTATCCACCCTCAAGCTCTCATATGCCTACTGAAGCACCCCTAAAACCCAGTTCTTACCTTGCTATGAGGCACAAATTCTTCCATCATTTTCTTTAAAGGGTTTTCATAATCCACAATCATCTGACCAAGGCGTGGGTACTCTCGGTCACTTAGAACAGACACATAAGTATCACTGAATTGTTAGTCATCAGACTGAGAATTTCACACAGGTTTCTTTAATGCAGTATACCTTGCCCCATGGGTCATCTCATGAGCGTAGTTGTATAATCCAATGATTGCCTTCCTTTCTTCAATTCGAGACAGCAGTATCATTAGTGTTGTATATGTTATGATCAAATCTAAGTAGTTCTTTGTTAAATCAAAGTTTACAGTCTAAGAAAAAAAAAATTAAGTTCAACTTTTTATTTCACAAAGTTTTAAGCACACACAAAAGAATCTTCATGGCAGCTACTGGAAGCTAATAATTTTCTGTAGTTATTTATTTATTTTATCCCCATTTCTGAAATTCTACCTAATTCCTTTCACCAAAAACGTGTCTAAAATTTGGGAGTTACAAATAATAGTTTTGTGTTTATAACACAATTTTACAGGTGATCACCCTATTCAAACTGCTAACAATTTAAAAGAATAGCCAAAACCAGATAATAATAAGCATGGAAGCAATTCTCACTAAGCAAGAAAAAAGGAGTATTAAATTAATGAATAGGTTCACCGTTAACTCAGTGGAGATGTTTTTCACTGATTTCTTATATCTAGAAACTGTCTTATTAAGACAGATTTTATCAAGTATGCCTTTTCTAGAGAAAAAATTATTTGTGTAACCTTTTAAAATTGAGCCTATTAAAATAAAATACTAAAATTAACAACTATTTCCCAATATGTACAAGATTTATATTCAATGACAATCAATAAGTAAAAAGAGAGATATAGTATAACTCCTTAACTTTTTTAAAAAATAAAGCCAAATTCGGTGCTGAAATTTTATATACTAATCATATAAATTATCTCTAAAGAAAAGCATTTGATCCCCTTAGTTCTACTACTAGAGACAGAGAGAAGAATTAGAAAATTTTCTGAAAGTTATACGTACAATGTCAAAGAAGACTTGGCAAACATCAATAGTATTCAGCAATTCACAAACATGGTCCTGAAAACAAAAGTTCATTTTAATCTTTTACTTATGTAACTACTACTAAATTCAGAAAACACATACTTTATTATGCACAAGTGACAGAACAATTTATACAATTAACAAATATCAATTTATCTCTGAAATGTTAAACTGTATGTATTAAAATACATACCTTAAATTCCATAACATCTACAAATGTGAAGTAATATAATGCCAGATTTTTCAGAATTTCTGATTTTTCTTTCTGCAGTTGTGCAAGCTGTTGCTGTGAAAACAAAATTAGAATGCACTGTTTACTGTGAACAAAATTATTACATTTAATACAAACTATCTTCTTTTATGATTGCTATATGAAAGCACAAGCTTTTAGAACAATATTTCTAGATGATTAAGGCTCTTTTAAAAAAACCAAAATACTTGAAACAGGAACTTCTAAATAGTGACCAGCAACTGACAGTGTGAGGCTATAAAACGAATCAAAGCGGATTAGTACCAAACTGCACTACTATTAAGGAAAACTGCAAAGTGTTAGGAAAAAAATAACTATCAAATGAACTCTTAAAAACTAAAAGCAACTCATGAGCATGATGACATTACTAAAACTGGGAGAAAAGAAGGTGAAAAATATTTTAACTTACACTACAAAAAACAATATGCTTTATAAATTTGGAACTTACCAAAAAGAACATCCAGGCAAAGCCACGTTACGCATGCAAAATAAAATGTAGATACAAACATAAAATACAGTAACGGTTCCCTGACCAGATCCACAAAACACAATAATACATTAAAGAAAAGCGAAAACCACAACAACAAAAAAGAAATGAGAAAGAAGCAAAACTAGAGTTAAGACGCATAAACATATGAAGGGGGAAATGTGAATACAAAAGACACACATTATTTCAATCAACTGTATTATTAAATTTACAAAAGTCCTAAGTTTTCTTTTAAAACAACTATTAGTAAGACTTCTGATAGAACCCAGCCATATCGGACACGTATGCTGCTGCTGCTGCTAAGTCACTTCAGTCGTCTCCGACTCTGTGTGACCCCATAGACGGCAGCCCACCAGGCTCCCGCATCCCTGGGATTCTCCAGGCAAGAATACTGGAGTGGGTTGCCATTTCCTTCTCCAATGCATGAAAGAGAAAAGTGAAAGTGAAGTCGCTCAGTCTGTCCGACTGTTAGCGACCCCATGGACTGCAGCCCACCAGGCTACTCTGTCCATTGGATTTTCCAGGCAAGAGTACTGGGGTGGGGTGCCATTGCCTTCCCCGGACACGTATGCAGTAAACCATAAGTCTGCCAAACATCAACAAAATCATCTAGAACAATCTGACATTCTGAATGTAGCCTACAGAATAGATATGTCCACATCATTTAGAAACTTGTTACAAGAGGAGGATCTCAGGCTCACCCCAAATCAGAATCTGCCATTTAACAATATACCAGGTGATCTGAAAGCATGTTCAATGTAATTTACCTAGGACATGAGAAAACTAGAAAATATGAGAAAACGGTTCAAAATATCAAACTTGCTATCCAGTTTTAAGACCCTCCTGCAGTTCTTATGCATCTTATGCACTTTCATGCATTGGAAAAGGAAATGGCAACCCACTCCAATATTCTTGCCTGGAGAATCCCAGGGACAATGGAGCCTAGTGGGCTGCCATCTATGGGGTCTCACAGAGTCGGACACGACTGAAGCAACTTAGCAGCAGCAGCAGCAGCAGTTCTTACTGACACCTAACACAGGAGAGTTGGGGGAAGGGGTGCCTCTATACATTTGATAAGTCAGAAAATTCTTAACAGTAAGCGCAACACCAAAGGATTAAAAACATACCTATTAAAAGGCTATTTACAGTAGCAAGCACAGCATTCTGGTAGACCCAACTACTATATAGAACCTTAAATACTGCAGTCCCTGAGGACATTTTTAAAAAAGTATAAACAAAGTTTATACTTCGTTATACTCTACTTCCCCTTAAAGCCAGGCAAACTGAGGTATATACTTACAGTGATGTGTGTAACTGTTCTAGCTTTATCTGTGTCACTAGTTGACTCTATTTCGAACAATATATCTGTTTCAAAACAATTCTATATTTATACGCACACTTTTAATCATTACCACTCACAACATCAAGCAGATACCTATTTTAAAATGATTCTATTCCGTCAGATGATACTTCCTTTACCTTGTTCAACAACAGTTAACATTTATAATTGATATCAATCCTTTTCCCTGCTTCTCAGTACTTTAAATTTTAATTTTGAAATGTAACAGGTGAAAGTAAAGTCCTAATAGGATAAAAAGCAAAAATATAACTTGGTTGCTACTGGGTTTATATTTATAGTGCCTCCTTTCAATTTCAGTGTCTAGTCTGAACAAAAAATGACAGATTACCATCTTATTATGGGCCCTAATGACCTTTTATACAAATTCTCATTTTGCATATTAAGAAGCTAATGCCCACAGAACTTAAAAGAGTCTTCCCCAAAGTTATATACCTAGTTAATATGAATGGGCCAGGATTAAAATTTCACACCCATACTCCTAATAAGTTCGTCCTACCATTTCACATGGAGGTGGGGAGGTTTCATCCCCACCCCCATCTTCTTTTTTAACAGTAAAATCTCATCATGGTCTCAATTTCTCATTGCAATTTATTTCCCCCAAATTGTATATAACTAGCCTCTACTGTATATTGTCACCCTGCTTATTTACTTACATGCAGAGTACACCATGCAAAATGCCAGGCTGGATGAATCACAAACTAGAATCAAGATTATGGGGGAAATACCAACAACCTCAGATATGCAGATGATACTTACTCTAATGGCAGAAAGAGAAGAACTAAAGAGCCTCTTGATGAGGGAGAAAGAGGAGAGTGAAAAGCTGGCTTAAAACTCAAAATTCAAGAAGCTAAGATCACGGCACTCAGTGTCATCATTTCATGGCAAATATAAGGGGAAAAGGTAGAAACAGTGACAGAATTTCTCTCTTTGCGCTCCAAAATCACTGCAGATGGCGATTGCAGCCATGAAATTAAAAGATGCTTGCTTCTCGAAAGGAAAGCTATGACAAACTTAGGCAGAGTATTAAAAAGTAAAGACATCATGTTGCTGACAAAGGTCCATATAGTCAAAGCTATGGTCCAATGTATGTCTCATGAATGGACATGAGAGGTGGACGATTAATGAGGGCTGAGTGCTGAAGAATTGATGTTTTCCAATTGTGGTGCTGGAGAAAATTCTTGAGAGTCCTTGGACTGCAAAGAGATCAAACCAGTCAATCCTAAAGGAAATCAACCCTGAATATTCATTGGAAGGACTGATGCTAAAGTTGAAACTCCAATACTTTGGCCATCTGATGCGATGAGCCAACTCATTGGAAAAGACCCTGCTGGGAAAGATTGAGGGAAGGAGAAGAAGGGGGCGACAGAAGATGAGATGGTTGGGTGGCATCACTGATTCAACAGACATGAGTGTGAGCAAACTCTGAGAGATTCTGAAGGACAAGGAAGTTAGGCATGCTGCAGTTGATGGGTCGCAAAGAGTTGGACATGACTTAGCAACTGAACAACATCAACAAAGCCTCTACACTGGTTAAAACAAATTTATTGAACTAATTATATATGAATTCAAAATAATTATTCAAGTTTTTAAAGCTCTACATCCCTTTATCTAAATATACCTTCCAATCTAAATTTCCCCTACATCCATTCACAGACTACACTAAGTAGCTAAAACAAACTTTCCACTATTTTATATAAACGTCTCATATTTTCTCTACTGTTTCCTCTATGGATATGGCCAAATTCCACTACTTATACATGTCCAAATCTCACTACCCCTAAACTACTCAATTTAAATATTACCCTCATTTTCAAGAAACCATCCCTGACTGAACTGCTTCCCTTGATGCAAATAACACCTCCCTCTTCTAAATGTGTATAGTTTCTAATAATTATCACTTTCTACCTTGTATCATAGTTTTCTCCAGCACCATGAGGCAGTGTACAAAACTCCACAGCCTGTATCATACAGCTCTGCACAAAAATATCCAATATAAACATCTATCAAATGAGTGATTAGGACAAACTGAAAAAACCTTTATTTGCTGTATAACTCAGGGAACTCAAAGCAGGCCTCTGTATTAACCTAGAAGGGTGGGATGCAAAAGTGAGGTTCACGAGGGAGGGGATATATGTATACCCATGGCTGATTCATGCTGCTGTTTGGCAGAAACCAACACAATTCTATAACGCAATTATCCTACAACTAAAAAAATAAATCTAAAATTAAAAAGAAAAAGACCTTATATGGCAGTGTCAGATAATGTTTTAGTAAGTTAACACTAGCCAGCCCACCTCTTATTGTGAAATCACGGCTAAATAACTTAACCTCTCACAGTCTAATACCCTCAATATTAAAATGGGAGCTGATGTGGGCAGTTTAGCCAAGACAATGTATAGGGCACTCAGAAGCTGCTCATTAATTATTAAGTGAATAACAGAAGACACTCACAGACCTCTTCTTCAAAATGAGCAAAAAATAAAGCTATTTAAAATAATCTCAATACTACTCATAGTATCCTAATAAGAGCTGATATTAACTAAGCATGCTCTCTTTCGCAGGCAGTATTCCAAAAAACGTGCAAGTATTTCACACGATCCTCTCAACATCTCTATAAAAAGTTACAATTATGTTCCCTATTTAACAAAAATAAATTCCATCAAGTTCTGTGCGAAAATTCAACTATAACAACAAAGAATAAAAGTGTCTACAACTCTTGGGCTTCAACTGAAAAAAATATTCCATTTTTGTTTTTAAAGTGAAAGAGAGCAGACACTTCCAAAAAGTATTTAACTTCTAGGTTCAACATCCAGAACAACTCCTCTACCTCCCATCTCATTATTTCATAGTAAATAAAAAGTAGGAAATGGTTTAAGAATATAATCAGTAATAGACCATAGAAAAGTACAATTTTGAGAAGGTAAGATTTTATTTGCTAACACTTCAAAAGCACATCATGGATACCTGGGTTAAATGTATTACCAAAATATCTGTACAGTGTTTTCATTGAAGTTTTTAACTGCGGACCATTATTCTTAAAATTCAAAGTAAAAACAAAATAAACAGGATAAACATCCATGCAGATCACAAAATAAGATCATATCTCTTCAATGAAAAATACTGGTAATTAATCTTTGTACAATGAAAAAGCATTTTCTACACAAAATGTTAAGTATCTTAAAAACTGATTGAGGGACTCCCCTGGTGGTGCAGAATCTACGTGCCAATGCAAGCAGATCCCTGGCCTGCCAAGAGTCCACATGCCACAGACCAACAAAGGCCCACGCACCTAGAGCCGGGGCTCTGCAACAAGGGAGGCCCTGAAAGCAGCCTGTGCACCGCAACGAAGACCCAGTGCAACCATAAATAAATAACTTTTAAAAAAACTGACTGAAGTTTAGTATTTACTAGCTTTCATTCTTTCAGAGAAAAGATACTAGCAAACTGCGGTAAGGAACCAACGACAAAGAGAGCTATTCACAGACTTTCAATATAAAGGAAAGTAACTGAAGTCCTTTATTCACCTATGTCAATTATTCTTTCATCATCAAAACTGCTTATGCATAATAAATAACTTTTCTTGACCTAAAATATACTAGTATTTTGTTCCTTTTAAAAAAACAACCAAGTACAGAAGTTTGGTTTAGGGAAGGCTTTGTTCAATTTCTTAGTAGATATTCTAAACCAGGTTTTAAAAATAAGAGTGCAGAGAGACTATTTGCGTAAGCCTCTTTAAGGAACTGTCCTGCTACCACTCTGTAATCAAGGCTCACAGCATAGCAGCCTCCTAACTGGTCTCTGTATTCTGCTCTTGCCTCTTCAGTCTTCTCCACGTAGCAACAGGAGAGTGGACATTTCAAGGTAACACACCACCCTGAAGAGATGATTCCTTCAATGAAGGAGAAGGGGATGACAGAGGACGAGATGTTGGATGGCACCACCAGCTCAATGGATATTAGTTTGAGCAACTAATGGGGTCTATGGGGTTGCAAAGAGCTGGACATGACATAGCAACCAAACAGCAATACAAGATATTAACAATGGGTAAAGAGTATAACGTGAATTCATTATATTATTTTTGTTCAAATCTAATATTATTTCAAAATAAAGGGCTTTAAAAAAATTCTAATAGTTTCTCATCACACTTAAAATACAAAGTCCTTACCAATGTCTCAGTAAAATCTAAATAGGACCCCTGCCTGTCTCCACAACTTCCTCTTCCCTCATACTCCTCCAGCTTCTCAGTAGCTGTCATACCAGTCTGCATGCTGTGCTCATCAAATAAATTCGCCAAGGCTGGCCCCATCCCACAGCCTTTGCACTTGCTCTTTACCATGTCTGGAACGTTCTTCCCTTCTCATAGCTCAGTCTTTCACTTCAGAGAAGCCATTGTTGAGCACTTATCTAAGATAATCTCACCCACCTTACTCTCTTAATTCCTTATCCTGCTCTCTATTTCTTCCTACTACTTATCTCCAAATAAAAGTACCTATTTATTCACTTTAGTTGTTTGTTGTCTCACATCCCAACTTGAATTGAAATTCCACAGAGGCAAGGTTTGTTTTATCTCATGCTGTTATCTCCAAGGTCTAGAATATTAGAACACAGCAGACATCCTTTAAATAAATAAATAAATGATCAAGTTTCTCAACAGAAAAATCATGAAATCGATTTTTACACTGCACTGCTAATTATAAATGAACGCAGTATCAGGTACCAATTCACGTCCCATGAGTTCATGTATCCCAATACAGAGTGGTGATTTAATCCCCTGAATAAATCTCTGTTGGGTAAAATACTTCATTATGTCCTTACAGGATAAAAAATGAGAAACCTCTAAAGAGAATTACATACTCATACCAAATATAACTAAATCTCCTAAGAGTACATGAAAATCCAAATTAACACCATGATTAGTCTTTTCTTAAAAAGGTTCATAGGATCTTATCAAACTTTCCTTTTATCATATACAAATAATTCTACTGGCATTCACTATTTCAGAAATGCATTTTTCTGAGCAAAAGGTAGTAATAAATTCTAGGGAAAGTTTTCCTAACACCTAGTAAAAATGCATCATTTAGTGTTTATTATTTGTTACAAAACAATCTTCATAACTGCTTTTCAAGGTTCATTTTTTAAATTATGGTAAGCACAGCATGACACATACCACTAAGGTCATATCTGATAAGTGTGCAGTTCACACTTACAAACACATTTGCATTGTGTGCAGCCATTATCACCCTCATGTATCTCCCGAATTTTTGTCATCTTCCCAATCAAGGCACATGCTTATCATTTTCCAGATACAGAAACAGATTAGAAAAGGGTAATATGTTAATATAGATAATCAGATTTCAAAGTTCAACATACCTCTTAATAAACTGCAAAATTCAAGTTGCCATACAATGACAAAAGGAGTATAGGAGTAAGTAAAGCTAATGCTATTTTCTCTCAGAAAATACTTCTATTTAATTGTAGTTTCTTCAATCTCACAGATTGAACTTCGAAGAGCTCTAATTCAACCTGTTAATTTTATACATTAAAGCAATGTTTTCCAAGTTTATATTGGCTTCTGTTCAATTCTGAAAAGCAGAGTTTTGTTTTTTAAAGAACAGAAACACCAAAAAAATTAAACCAAAACGTTGTATCCATGCCTCTTTGCAACAGAACTTTACTGTTCCTCTCATCATGAGTCTGTTTTCCCACGCTTACCATTTCAGGGAGCCTTGAGACTTGCTTTGACCAATGGGAAACAGGGAAAATGATACTCTTACCATAACTTACAAAGCCTTATAGCTTCATATTTTGTTCTTTTTTAGGACACTCGCCTGAAGCGTCATGTATGAGCAAGCTTGAGATATCATACTCCACAGAAAGAGAGGTTCAACATGCTGCTATCCCAACAGGCCCCAAGCCTCAGCCACCCACCAGATGAATGCAGCTGTGACCTAAGACTGCTGAGACCTGCAGAGGAACTGCCTGACCAACCTCAGAGTAAGAAATAAGCTGTTGCTGTTTTAAGTCTATTAAGATTTCGGGTGGTCTGTTATATAGCACTAGGTAGGGAAACAAGGTTAATATAAAGTTTAATAAAAGAAATTAAAATAGTCTTTATTTCACTACCTGGGCACAATAACTTGCACCAGGAAAAATCTTGGAAATCTTAAGATTTCTGGTTACAAGATGGCTGAACTAATGCAAACTGATGAAACGAATTTTAAGTATTAGAAAAGTACTAATTATATACCCCAGTATAGTGTGGTCAGTCAGGTTTAACGTCTTTATAAGATATCACACTGTGTTAAGGATAACACAATTCACCTCAATTCAGTTCAGCTGCCCAGTCGTGTCCAACTCTTTACGACCCCATGAACCGCAGCACGCCAGGCCTCCCTGTTCATCATCAACTCCTGGAGTTTACCCAAACTCATGTCTATTGAGTCAGTGATGCCATCCAACCATTTCTTCCTCTGTCGTCCCCTTCTCCTGCCTTCAATCTTTCCCAACATCAGAGTCTTCTCCAATGAGTCAGCTTTTCGCATCAGGTGGCCAAGTATTGGAGTTTCAGTTTTAACATCAGTTTTTCCAAAGAACACCCAGGACTGATCTCCTTTAGGATAGACTGGTTGGATCTCCTCGCGATCCAAGGGACTCTCAAGAGTCTTCTCCAACACCCAGTTAAAAAGCATCAATTCTTCTGTGCTCAGCCTTCTTTATAATCCAACCCTCACATCCATACATGACCACTGGAAAAAACATAGCCCTCACTAGATGGACCTTTGTTGACAGTAATGTCTCTGCTTTTTAATATGCTGTCTAGCTTGGTCATAACCTTCCTTCCAAAGAGTAAGCATCTTTTAATTTCATGGCTGCATTGGGGTTGCAAAGAATCAGGTACAACTGAGTGACTTTCTATTAACATCAAAGCCCTGAGATATCATAGAATATCAGAAAAATAAAATTATGAAAAAACTGACCTAATCCAAATAGACAATTCTCCTCAAGTAATTATTAACGGTCTAGTATGTACTAATGGCTATGGAAAACTTAGAGATATATGAGGTGAAAGTGAAAGTGCTAGTTGCTCAGTTGTGCCTGACGCTTTGTGATCCTGTGGACTATAGCCCACCAGGCTCTTCGGTCCATGGAACTCTCTTGGCAAGAATAATGGAGAGGGTATCCACTCCCTTCTCCAGGAGATCTTCCTGATCCAGGGACTGAACCTGCGTCTCCTACATTGCATGCAGATTCTTTACCAGCTGAGTCATCAGGGAAGCCCTAAATAAAGATATAACAGCCTTTAAAATAAATGTTTATCATTTAACTGGGAAAAGAGCCAAATTTGAAGTGGGTAACTAAAAGCAAAGCCATATCTGATTGGCAAAAAGTTAGAAACAGATCCAGAGGAAAAACAAGAGATGAGTAGCTGAGGTAAAAGCACTAACAAAATCAGAGACAGGTGGTGATGATCTGTTTAGCACTTTGAGAAACCCTGACACTTCCATCTACAATGCTGATTTTTACTTCAAAATTGGTATCATCTACTAGACTCTTTCAAGCTAATGGTACAACTAATGCTAAGACACGAAATCTACATAAATTTGTGGGTATAATATAGATCCACAGAGAAATTAAACTGGAAATGCATCTTTAGAATTTTCAAAGGCAATGGCACCCCACTCCAGTCCTCTTGCCTGGAAAATCCCATGGACGGAGGAGCCTGGTAGGCTGCAGTCCATGGGGTCGCTAAGAGTCGGACATGACTGAGCGACTTCACTTTCAGTTTTCCCTTTCATACTTTGGAGAAGAAAATGGCAACCCGCTCCAATGTTCTTGCCTGGAGAATCCCAGGGATGGCAGAGCCTGATGGGTTGCCATCTGTGGGGTCGCACAGAGTGGGACATGACCGAAGCGACTTAGCAGCAGCAGCAGCAAGAAAACTGAAGGAAAATTCTTGCTGCTAACTGTATGTCAAAAAAATAAAGCACAGATTCATATAAAACATTGTATTATTAAAAACCTAACTCCCATCATTCAGAGGGAACAATGGACCAAGATTCTAATATCCTAGCCTTCATTTTGCCACAACTGCTGCCAAATGGCTTACTTCATCATACCACTTTCAGTCCTCAATGTTCCTATCTTTATGAGGGTACCTATAAACTTTCTTGACATGCTAAGGAACTAGCCCTCCCTCAGAGAAGCCAGAATGGCAAGACTCTAAACTAAAATTATTTCATTAAGAACTATTTTTTAATATATCATAAAAGACAAACAATTCAAATTATCACAAACTCCTGCAATTTTTTCTCATTACAAGGCTATATTCTAACAACATTTAACTAAGATTTATCAAATACTATGTATGGAAACACTTTTCACAGAATAACTCATTTAATACTCATAATAGCCCTATACAGTAGGACTACTATTACTGCATTTTTACAGATAAGAAAACTGAGATACAGTGACGTTGGTTAAGTAACCTGCCCAATAATACACAGTAATTGTCAAAATTGGGATTAGAACAAAGCAGTCTGATATGAATCTAGTAGACATTCTCAAATACAAAACTTCACTAACTCTATATCCTATAGAGAACCTAAAAACTACAATGGATCAATATATTCCAGAGTTTCCATTCACGATTCTGGATGTAATTAAGGAGTTCTCTGGTTCACAATTAGATAAAACCATACATAACTATAAATCATATCTCATTAAGATTATCTTTCTTAGAAGCAGTTTATCACTCTATCCACCCTCAAGCTCTCATATGCCTACTGAAGCACCCCTAAAACCCAGTTCTTACCTTGCTATGAGGCACAAATTCTTCCATCATTTTCTTTAAAGGGTTTTCATAATCCACAATCATCTGACCAAGGCGTGGGTACTCGCGGTCACTTAGAACAGACACATAAGTATCACTGAATTGTTAGTCATCAGACTGAGAATTTCACACAGGTTTCTTTAATGCAGTATACCTTGCCCCATGGGTCATCTCATGAGCGTAGTTGTATAATCCAATGATTGCCTTCCTTTCTTCAATTCGAGACAGCAGTATCATTAGTGTTGTATATGTTATGATCAAATCTAAGTAGTTCTTTGTTAAATCAAAGTTTACAGTCTAAGAAAAAAAAATTAAGTTCAACTTTTTATTTCACAAACTTTTAAGCACACACAAAAGAATCTTCATGGCAGCTACTGGAAGCTAATAATTTTCTGTAGTTATTTATTTATTTTATCCCCATTTCTGAAATTCTACCTAATTCCTTTCACCAAAAACGTGTCTAAAATTTGGGAGTTACAAATAATAGTTTTGTGTTTATAACACAATTTTACAGGTGATCACCCTATTCAAACTGCTAACAATTTAAAAGAATAGCCAAAACCAGATAATAATAAGCATGGAAGCAATTCTCACTAAGCAAGAAAAAAGGAGTATTAAATTAATGAATAGGTTCACCGTTAACTCAGTGGAGATGTTTTTCACTGATTTCTTATATCTAGAAACTGTCTTATTAAGACAGATTTTATCAAGTATGCCTTTTCTAGAGAAAAAATTATTTGTGTAACCTTTTAAAATTGAGCCTATTAAAATAAAATACTAAAATTAACAACTATTTCCCAATATGTACAAGATTTATATTCAATGACAATCAATAAGTAAAAAGAGAGATATAGTATAACTCCTTAACTTTTTTAAAAAATAAAGCCAAATTCGGTGCTGAAATTTTATATACTAATCATATAAATTATCTCTAAAGAAAAGCATTTGATCCCCTTAGTTCTACTACTAGAGACAGAGAGAAGAATTAGAAAATTTTCTGAAAATTATACGTACAATGTCAAAGAAGACTTGGCAAACATCAATAGTATTCAGCAATTCACAAACATGGTCCTGAAAACAAAAGTTCATTTTAATCTTTTACTTATGTAACTACTACTAAATTCAGAAAACACATACTTTATTATGCACAAGTGACAGAACAATTTATACAATTAACAAATATCAATTTATCTCTGAAATGTTAAACTGTATGTATTAAAATACATACCTTAAATTCCATAACATCTACAAATGTGAAGTAATATAATGCCAGATTTTTCAGAATTTCTGATTTTTCTTTCTGCAGTTGTGCAAGCTGTTGCTGTGAAAACAAAATTAGAATGCACTGTTTACTGTGAACAAAATTATTACATTTAATACAAACTATCTTCTTTTATGATTGCTATATGAAAGCACAAGCTTTTAGAACAATATTTCTAGATGATTAAGGCTCTTTTAAAAAAACCAAAATACTTGAAACAGGAACTTCTAAATAGTGACCAGCAACTGACAGTGTGAGGCTATAAAACGAATCAAAGCGGATTAGTACCAAACTGCACTACTATTAAGGAAAACTGCAAAGTGTTAGGAAAAAAATAACTATCAAATGAACTCTTAAAAACTAAAAGCAACTCATGAGCATGATGACATTACTAAAACTGGGAGAAAAGAAGGTGAAAAATATTTTAACTTACACTACAAAAAACAATATGCTTTATAAATTTGGAACTTACCAAAAAGAACATCCAGGCAAAGCCACGTTACGCATGCAAAATAAAATGTAGATACAAACATAAAATACAGTAACGGTTCCCTGACCAGATCCACAAAACACAATAATACATTAAAGAAAAGCGAAAACCACAACAACAAAAAAGAAATGAGAAAGAAGCAAAACTAGAGTTAAGACGCATAAACATATGAAGGGGGAAATGTGAATACAAAAGACACACATTATTTCAATCAACTGTATTATTAAATTTACAAAAGTCCTAAGTTTTCTTTTAAAACAACTATTAGTAAGACTTCTGATAGAACCCAGCCATATCGGACACGTATG
Organism: Oreotragus oreotragus; assembly: GCA_006410675.1. Lineage (NCBI taxonomy): Eukaryota > Metazoa > Chordata > Mammalia > Artiodactyla > Bovidae > Oreotragus > Oreotragus oreotragus. Next base: position 67 of record SJYX01001029.1, on the reverse strand, counting down.
CTGCTGCTGCTGCTAAGTCACTTCAGTCGTCTCCGACTCTGTGTGACCCCATAGACGGCAGCCCACC
>SJYX01001028.1:0-16333 GCA_006410675.1 Oreotragus oreotragus | reverse complement strand
TGCACCAACAGGAATTCCACTGATAGATCCTACCCAGTAGTACAATAAAATGTTTGTAGTTGGCAGGTTTTAAGTGTTTCTAAAATATAATTTAATCCAAATTTTAACATAGCCCCTGTAAAGTACATATTTTTATTGTATTTCAAATGGAGAAATTAAGGAAAGAATAGTTTACATTAAATTTAGTATACTTAGAGTTTAGAAAACCCAATATGTGGTAGTTGTACTTATCTGAAATTCTCATAAATTGCTTTCCTTGTGTTAGCTTTAGATATAGGAAAATTGAGTCTTTGGCAAATATAACATCATAGTCAAGTCCATACAGGACACCCATAGCAGTAATATAAACTTACTGCATAAAACAAACAAACAGATTGTTAATCTTTGTAGTTTATTATTTGAAAAAAAAAAGCATTGAATTTTTCCAAGTTATTTTTCTAATAATGAACTAATTATATAATTTGCAAATCTGCTATAAATTACTTCGCCTTCATTCTAAAAAGGCAACACATTTATTTGCTTTTTATTCCTTTTGTTGAGTGAATAGATAGATGTCAGACAAACAACAATGATTACTCATTTGAGTTGTGATTATGCAGTAAAAAAACAAAGGCAAAGAGTTTCAGACTGTGTGAACACTACTAAATGACTCCAAGCATATGGAAAAACTAAGCCACAGAGGAAAGAGCTGGGAGTTTTAAGCAGATAGTAGCTAAAAATCTTTCTTAGCAAGTGTTAATATACTAAAAGCAGATTTTCTTCAAAAACTTACAATACTTACAAAATTTTAAATTTACAAAATTCACAATCTTTTATTTGTAGTTAAACTACCAGCCACTGAAACAAATTTAAGATATCACAAGCAGGCAGAAAAATGTAACAACCATGGAATGGTAGAGTCAGTTCTTTAAAGATGCCAATTGTCCACAATTGATTATAAATCAACTGCACACCCAAGTGAAATCTTCAATACTTACAAAATTTTAAATTTACAAAATTCACAATCTTTTATTTGTAGTTAAACTACCAGCCACTGAAACAAATTTAAGATATCACAAGCAGGCAGAAAAATGTAACAACCATGGAATGGTAGAGTCAGTTCTTTAAAGATGCCAATTGTCCACAATTGATTATAAATCAACTGCACACCCAAGTGAAATCTCAAGCTTTTGAAACTGACAAATTTAATCTAAATTATGTATTATAACGTAAGGGACTAGAATAATGTAGAAAATCTTAGAAAATAAAGCTGAAGATTCAAGATGGCAAACTATCATAAAGGCTCATTGATTAGCGTTATGTGATACTAGAGCCAAGGCACCAGTGAGACAGGATAAACACGCACCTAAACGGACTCATACATCTGAGTAATTTCAACAGTTACTCTGCTTCCCTGGTGGCTCAGATGGGTAAAGAATCCGCCCACCATGCGGGAGACCTGGCTTCAATTCTTAGGTTGGGAAGATCCCCTGGAAGAAGGCATGGCAACCCACTCCAGTATTCTTGCCTGGAGAATCCCCATGGACAGAGGAGCCTGGCAGGCCACAGTCCATGAGGGTGCAAAGAGTCTGACAGAACTGAAGCGACTGAGCGTGCACGCACGCACTGAAAAAAAAGACAGGTAGCTTTCTCAGTAAATGGTGTGGACAAACCTGTTTACGTTTTTCTTTCTCTCTCTCTCTCAAACATATTTCTGCTTTTTTAGCTTGGTGAATGAGACACCAAATACAATTATAATGAAAAATGATATGAAAGCACATTGAAAAATAAAAAGCACTAGAAAGTGCATAATATTAAAATTGATGGCATTGTTATTATTGGGAATGTTTTTAGAAAGAAGCATAAATTAGAAAGAATGTATAGGNCATTTCTGCTTTTTTAGCTTGGTGAATGAGACACCAAATACAATTATAATGAAAAATGATATGAAAGCACATTGAAAAATAAAAAGCACTAGAAAGTGCATAATATTAAAATTGATGGCATTGTTATTATTGGGAATGTTTTTAGAAAGAAGCATAAATTAGAAAGAATGTATAGGGAGGCATTAGTAAGCAAGAAAAGTATTATGCAAATTTAACTATGATTTAATATATGTTAAATTTTATGAGGTTATTTTAATCTAATTTCCCTAGTGCTTAATTAACTGATTTTTTTCTGCTTTGGTGTCTTTAAAATTTAATTATAAAAATTTTAACATGTGATATATGTTCATAATTTATAAATAAAAATAGTTCTACCAGGCTTATAATAAAAAATCCCTGTCCCCTGCTCCAAATTTGCTTAGTTTTTTATTCTGTTCCCTAAAGAAAATACTTTTACAACTTCTGTTTCTCTCAGCATTTATCACTAATGTGCATCTTCATCTATCTGTTTCTAATTTTTAAAAAATCATCTCTTAATTTTGACTATAAATGGTGACGCTCCATTCCTTTTGTCAAAACTGAAATTGCACTGAAGTTACACAGGCAAAGATCACTTTTCAAAGCTATTGCAAATAAGGCAGAGAGACCAGAACTCATCCTGAATTCACCTTCCCTGAAAGAATAAGCTGGAGAATTTTTAAGACCTGGGGTGGGGCTTCCTATGTCTACTTTTGCTTACTAATTGGTTTTTAACAAAGAAGAGTAAACACCCCCTATCTTTATGACAAGGTTAGTTTTATAGCTTGGAGCAAAGCACCCCCAAAGCTTAGACTCCTACCTTCCCATGGAGACTATGAGGTGAGGGTGCTATTTTCACTGACAATGGCATTTCAGAGAAATGCTTCCCAGGTCCCTTGCACAGGCATTCCTATGCTGTGAAACAGACCACAAAGCTGTGAACAGTATTTATATCTCAAGATGCAGAGAAGGAATTCGCAATTACAAGTGTTCTAAAGAAATGCTCTAATGGGAGTCATGGCCTGGAGTCAAGAGGAAGCCTGTCTGAAGCTTAGTCAGCCTGAGAGAATCATTAAGGTTGCCTTGGTTCACTTATCAATTTATATCACAATTTCTGTTTTAATCTATGTAAACGTAAACATAATCAAGATAACCAGGATAGAACTTTAATTTTATTGAGTGTAAGGATTATATCTCATTTTGAATTTTCCTCTTCAGAGAAAATTATCACCCTGTGCTCACACAGTGGTAATAAAGAGAGCTGGCATTTATTAAGCCAGGTCATTTGCTATAGGTACCTACCTTGTTTATACTCATCAAAAATAAGATTCGAGTTCAGAAATTATTCTAATTTATATTATACCACTGAGGAAACAAAAGCTGAGTGGATTTAAATAATTTGAAATGAACTACAAAACTCACTGTACTTTGTCACACAGAATGTCTTGCTCTTCCCCCAACCTGTAACAGCCCTTCCATTTACCTTTGAATATGCTGTGTTTCTAAAAGCAATTCATGTCCTTGACTATGGAGCACTACTGTTATGTTTCTATTCTACAACCAGGTGAAGATATTTGCCCTAACTTTTCCACATTCTTCTTATCAAGAGAACTTCAGCCAATTCATCCCTTTGCTTCTGTAACACTCCTCACTCAATCTTTACACAATTCAAAAAATATACAAATATAGTTTCATATTGTGCATGACTATTCTCTCCCAGAGGACTGTAAGCTCTTTGAACACATAGAATTTATGTCATTTATTGCTCTATCCTTAGGCTTAAGAAGATTACTGGGCACATAATATAATGTATATTATTATTAGTGGACAAAGGGTAGATATGCTTTTGAACAAAATTCATATGCAAATGGCCACTTCTGCATGAGATGATACAATAAAAACAGACTAATGGCTCTCAGCTGGACTGAGAAAATTTGTGTTCCCTTCACATTATACAATAAACCAGCAGCTTAATACACAATAAAACTGAGGTAGATGATTCTTAAGTTCCTGCTTTATATACATTTAGTATAATATAGCCCTGCTAATTTAACTGGTTTCTGAATTTTTGCCACTATTCTGGGAAATAAAAGAAGTCCATGATGATTATTTTTTCAAGAGTATTTTCAAATGTGATTCTTATAGGAAATAGATTGTGTTCCATATCATTATTGTTTATGGCATTTATTTCATCAAACATACTGTTGAATTTTAGTGACTTGAATCATTTTCTAAAATCCAATGCATCCAAAAGATTCTGCTACAATACTGTGATGTAATGACATGACTTTTGTCTCAATCAAACAGCAAAACATGAAATTAGATTCCTTTATATTGACAAAATTGTTATTTCAACTATGCCTATTTTGGGGATTTCCCAGGCAGCACTAGGGGTAACAAAAAGTGCCTCCCAATGCAGGAAACATAAGAGATACAGATTTGATCCTAGTTTGGGAAGATCCCTGGAGGAGGGCATGGCAACCCACTCTGGTATGCTTGCCTAGAGAATCCCACGGACAGAGGAGCCTAGCGGTCTACAGCCCATGGGGTTGCAGAGTCAGATACAACAGAGTATGCATGCACTGCCTCTTCTCATCTTATTTTCAATTTTATAATTTTTTTCTTGTTTGAATTCTGTTCATATTAATGTTGAAAAGCCATCATTTTACTTCACTACACTCTTTTTATTGCTGTTGTTATTCAATTTGTATAAAGGAAGGGAAATTTTTCTTTCTTTTGTTCGAAGTTGTGTTTTACTAGTGATGAAAGGTTAGCAGGTGTTTGGTCCTATCCAAAACTTCCAGAAAACACTTGGTTCATGCCAAAAGGCTTTGGGCATTTGGTTCTGTTCAAAACCATATGGCTTGAACCAAAAATGTTCATGGACATTTTGCATAGAACCAGATTTCAAGGTCCTTTTGGTGAACATCTCATGCCTTTTTGATGTTTTGGATAGGACAAAATCTCGAACGTGGTGACATAGTATATGCGTGTGCTAGTCATTCGGTCATGTCCAAATCTTTGTGACCACATGGACTGTAGTCCATCAGGCTCCTCTGTCCATGGATTCTCCAGGCAAGAATATAATGGCAGGATATATTTAAAGTACTGAAAGGGAAAAATCTACAAACAAGATTACTGTATCCAGCAAGGATATCATTCAAAATTGATGGAGAAATAAAAAGCTTTTCAGACAAAGAGAATTCAGTACCACCAAATCAGCTTTACAACAAATGTTAAAGGGACTTATATAGTTAAGAAATATAAGAAAAGAAAAATCAACCCCAAACAATTAAGAAAATGGCAATAAGAATGTATATATCAATTACTCTGGGTGTAAATGGATTAAATGCTCCAACCAAAAGACACAGATAGGCTGAAAGGATACAATAACAAGACCCATATATATGTTGTCTACAAAAACCCACTTAGATCTAAAGAAACATATAGAATGAAAGTGAGAGGATGGAAAAATATATTCCATGCAAATGGGAAGCAAAAGAAAGCTGGAGTAGCAATCCTTGTATCAGACAAAACATTTCTAAATAACCAACAGGTTACTGAAGAAATCAAAGGTGAAGGTGAAGGTGAAGTCGCTCAGTCGTGTCCGACTCTTTGCGACCCCGTGGACTGTAACCTACTAGGCTTCTCCGTCCATGGGATTCTCCAGGCAAGAATACTGGAGTGGATTGCCATTGCCTTCTCCAGGGGATCTTCCTGACCCAGGGATCGAACCCGGGTCTCCCGCATTGGAGGCAGATGCTTTAACCTCTGAGCCACCAGGAAAGTCCATCAAAAGGGAACTCAAAATACTTCTAGAAACAAATGACAATGAAAACACGACAAACTCAAAACCTATGGGATGTAGCAAAAGCAGTTTTAAGAGAGAAGTTTATGGCAATACAATCCTACCTCAAGGTATAAGAAAAACATCAAATAGGCAACATAACTTTACACCTAAAGCAACTGGAAAAAGAACAAAAACCCCCCCAAAATTAGTAGAAGGACAGAAATCATAAATATCCTAGCAGAAATAAATGAAAAAGAAGTGAAATAAATAATAGCAAAGATTAATAAAACTAAAAGCTTGTTCTTTGAGAAGATAAACAAAATTGACAAAATTTTAGCCAGACTCATCAAGAAAAAAAGAGAGAAGTATCAAATCAACAAAATGAGAAACGAAAAAGGAGAGGTTGCAACAGACAATTCAGAAATACAAAGGGTTATAAGAGCCTACTATGAACAACTATATGGCAATAAAATGGATCACATGGAAGAAACAGACAGATTCTAAGAAAAGTTCAGTCTTCCAAGACTGAACCAGGAAGAAATAGAAATTATGAACAACCCAATTACAAGCACTGAAGGTGAAGCTGTGATTAAAAAAAAAAATTCCCCAAAAACAAAAGCCCAGGACCAGATAGCTTCTTCACAGGAGAATTCTATCAAACATTGAGAGAAGAGGTAATGCCTATACTTCGAAACTCTTTCAAAAACTTGCAGAGAAAGAAACACTTCCAAACTCATTCTATGAGGCCACCATCACCCTGATTCCAAAACCAGGCAAAGACAACACACAAAAAAGAACATTACAAGCCAATATCACTGATGAACATAGACGCAAAAATCCTCAACAAAATTTTAGCAAACAGAATTCAGCAACACATCAAAAACCTCATACACCATGATCAGGTTGAGTTTATTCCAGGGATGCAAGGATTCTTCAATATATGCAAATCAATCAATGTGATACACCATACTAACAAATTCAAAGATAAAACCATATGATAATCTCAACAGATGCAGAAAAAGCTTCTGACAAAATTCAGCACTCATTTATGATTCAAAGTCTTCAAAAAATGAGCATAGAAAGAACCTACCTCTACACAGTGAAGGCCATATATGATAAGTCTACAGCAAACATTATTGTCAATGGTGAAAAACTAGAAGCATCCACTTTCACCGCTATTATTCAACATGGTTCTGGAAGCTAGCTACAGCATAGTTCTAGCTACAGCAATCAGAGATGAAAGTGAAATAAAAGTAATCCAGACTGGAAAAAAAGAAGTAAAGCTCTCACTGTTAGCAGATGATATGATACTGTACATGCTGTACAAACACTAAAGGTAGAATCAGAAAATTACTAGAGCTAATCAGTGAATTTAGCAAGGTTGCAGGATACAAACTCAATACACAGAAATCACTTGCATTTCTATATACTAACAATGACAAATCAGAAAGAGAAATTAAGGAATCAATCCCATTCACCATTGCAACAAAAAGAATTAAATATCTAGGAATAACCTTACCTAAGGAGACAAAAAAACTGTATAGAGAAAAATTATAAGACACTAATGAAAGAAATAAAAGATGACATAAACAGATGCAGTGATATTCCATGTTCCTGGGTAAGAAGAATCAACACTGTGAAAATGACTATACTACCAAATGCAATCTACAAATTCAGTGTGATCCCTGATTAATTACTGATGACATTTTTCACAGAACCAGAACTAAAAATTTCATAATTTATATGGAAACACAAAAGACCTTGAATAGCCAAAGTAGTCTTGAGAAAGAAGAATGGAGCTGGAGGAATCAACCTTCCTGACTTAAGATTATACTGAAGATTATACAATATACAGATTATACAAAGCTACAGTCATCAAGACAGTATGGTACTAGCACAAAAACAGAAATATAGAGCAATGGAACAAGATCGAAAGCCCAGAAATAAACCCATGCCCCTATGAGTACCTTGTTTTTGACAAGGGAGGCAAGACTTTACAATGGGGCAAAGACAGCCTCTTTAATAAATGGTGCTGGGAAAACTGGACAGCTACATGTAAAAGAATGAAATTAGAACACTTCCTAACACCATACACAAAGATAAACTCAAAATGGATTAAAGACCTGAATGTAAGACCAGAAACTATAAAACTTTTAGAGGAAAATATAGGTAGAATTCTCGATGATATAAATCAAAGCAAGATCCTCTATGACCCATCTCCCAGAGTAATGCAAATAAAAGCAAAAGTACACAAGTGGAATCTGATTAAACTTAAGAGCTTTTGCACAGCAAAGGAAACTATAAGCAAGTTTCTCCCAACCCTCAGAATGGGAGAAAATAATAGCAAATCAAACAAGTGACAAAGGGTTAATTCCCAATATATACAAGCAACTCATGCAACTCAAGACCAGAAAAACAAACAACCCAATCAATAAGTGGGGAAAAGACCTAAACAGATATTTCTCCAAGGAAGACATACAGATGGCTAACAAACACAGGAAATGATGCTCAACATCGCTCATTTNGGCGAATAATGAAGGAACAAATACAGGTTCGATTCCTGGGTTGGGAAAATCCCTTGGAGAAGGCTAGAGCAACCCATTCCAGTATTTTTGTCTGGAGAAACCCATGGACAGAGGATCCTGGCGGGCTATGGTCCATGTGATTGCAAAGAGTCAGACAGGACTGAAGCGACTGAGCAGGAAGCAACGAATAAACTGAAAGATTCAGAGCCCTGAACAGTGGGCCTGTCAATAGTAAGCACTGCAAATATACCTGCTAATGATTTTACAACAATACCCTTCAGTATTGACATACTGTGTGTAAATGAGTACCTCCATCTATAAATTCTTCCATTCTTCATTTTTAAAAGTTTTCTTGTGTAAACTCTAGAAGATGTTTAAATCTGATAAGCAAAAGATTATTAATATATGCCATCTGTATACTGTGTAAATTATCTTTTCTATCTTTTGCCTATTAGTCTATCTTGTAAGAAAAGCACATACAAACCGTAAGTTAATCATTTCTATATCTAACTCAAACAAACCTAGCAAGATAAAAATAAAGGAGTGGAATATGGGATATTTCAAATGATACTCATATAGCAGAGTATAAATATCTAAGGTTCATTATTTTATTTCTTAAAATGGTTCCCCTTTTAGTTAATTTACTTACATTTCAACAAAGGAAGGCTAAATATTATGTATTACTGGTTTTAACTTTGAAAATATTATATCCATTTTCTAATCTGACCATTTCTTTTATTATTTTTTTTAATTTTAATTGGAGCATAATTGTTTAACATGGTTGTATTGGTTTCTGCCATACAGCAATGTCAATCATCCATAAGTATACATATCCCTTTCNTGTGTGTATTACTTGTTAACTGAAATAATTTACTTCTGTATTAAATCAATTGTTTAGGTATTTCAACAGTGCAGTTTTACTTCCAAATATATTTTTCCCAAGCATGAAATATTTCTACATAATTTTAACAACTGCTTTTAACTTTGTAACACCAGGTATTTCTAAATTGGAGTGTATGGTAACTGAAAACCTATTTATCAAAGCAAAGAAATGAGATATAGAACACATACAATTTTTAAATCCCTAAATTACCAATTGTAAGTAGCTGGAATTTTTGATATAGAGAGACTTACAAATAATTTCACTGCCACAAATAAGTACTTGTGCTGTCTTTCACCAAAATGTTTAGTTGTTAATAGCAGCAACAGAAAAAATAATCCTAGATACAAAATTTTAAAAACTAGTATTTAATATTATTTGATAAAATTCCTTCTGAAAAGCACAGTATCAGGTACATATAACAAATAGTACGTGAACTAGAAATTACAAATTTCTACTCATAATGTGAGATGTATATTGACTACATATTCCATTTTTTAAAATTGTGTGTATTTGGGCATTTTAGTCTGAAACCTATTATTCAGTTTGACACTAGTGTTTATATGAAAAGTTATTTTGCTTTGAGGTGAATCAATAGAATTCTCTTCCTTTTACAGTTAAAAGTAATCCAGCTGCCAGCAAACTGTTCAACATGATGTAACAACATTGCCCAAATAGCATTGCATTTCAGGATCCTGCTAGTTGCAGATATGGGGAAAGCTGGTACATTTTGTGAGCTAGTAAGTAAATAAAAGCTAAAATCTTTGAAAGAGTGAATCAGCTTCATATTCTTTACTTTTATTTCTTCTCTGATAATCAAGACATCATTTCACTTTTAAGAATACACCACTTAAAGAAAGTCTCCCTTGTGTTATGAAAAGTCTATGGGTGCAGTCCCTAAGGATGGGCAGACAGAAGAAACAGGGTTACAGGAGATAAGGGAAAGAGAAAATTAAGACAGGAGGGCCTTAGAAGTCTCAACAGTTATTTGAAGACAGTTGGGTTCAGTTTAATCTTGCTTATCTTTAAAACACTCTCACTGATGTATATTTCATACTCCTTTTTCACTAAGGAAGTGAGAATTAGATTATTACATTACAGGGGTATGTAAGACTTTTACTAAGTAATGTAGTATTCTCATTTTGATTGGAAAGTCACCACTAAAACCTAATACACTCTTAACCGACAAGACAAGGCTATATATTAAGGGATGCTGTTTGTAGTAGGTTATTTTGATCTTGGCTTTGGTATATTTCCTTCAAAACTCCTCCTTTTCCCTCAGTTTTCATATTCTTTCTTTTTTTTTTCTGTGCAATAACCCCTTTGCTAATGTTATCAAAAGGCAAACTCCTTCAGACACATGTGGAACACAAGTGTCATTCAAATGACTTTGTTACATAATCTGCATTTACAGATGAGTGATAAAATAAGCTTCTTTCTAATAATATGAATTTGATGCCTTATTTTAGAAATAATGAAGAAATCTTGGATAGGTCTTATTTAATGAATAGATCAGATTGTCATTAAAATGAGGATGTGAAATATGCATCACTAAGTATGTCACCTTCTCATAGATTGCTTTACAAGTAACTTGAGAGTCCCAAAACATTCACCTGGAAAAGAATTGTCAAAGGTCATTTCCAAGGATGTCTAATAGTTTGACGAAAGTTATTTTAGCTTCAGCATTTCTGACTTTCAGTCACTTCAAACATGATAATTAAGTGACTATAAACTATTCTAATTGGGAATAAAAGGAAACAAAAATGTATTCAACAGCTTAAACATTCCTGCTATTATTTAAGTCATTTATTGACTTAAAATGGTTGGTTTGACTTGTTTTCTTTTGACATGTCAGAATCCTATAACTAGATGAGGAGGCATATCTTTCTGTTTGCTTTTCATCTTGGATTGTTTCAGAGTAAATGGAATGCTATAAATTCTTCAGTGGGTTCAGTGGAAAGTCGTGATTATCTGCCAGGACCACTTGAGAGACAATTTTCTAACACAGCTGCTGAGTGATTTCAATAAGATATTTCTGAACTAGGTGTGATGTTAATTTCAACTCTAAACAATATATGGTTTGTAGATGATCACTCACTATCTTTGTGAATATTTTGATTAACAGTCCACTTCCAGTTAAATATAACATTTATTGAAATAACATAGAACATGAATATATAGCAGTCTAAATTTGAAGACAATATATTTCATATTAATTACATTAAATATGTCCACCAATGAGTAGGCTGGGTAATTATGCCAATAAGACAAACTTATATAGTATTTTGATCTTCAGTCTTCAATATTGTAATCAAAAGCTTGCTCAGCATGAATTGCCCACAAAATATTTTTCTTTAGAAAAACAAATTTGTGTGACCATGAGGTCCCTGCCTTTTGGAATAGCAAAGTCATATATCATAATCTATACTTGAAAGATATATTTTGTTAGGATTTTATTCTTCAGAATTGCTTTGATACTTGTGCTAAGGTAATATAGGTTTACAGGATACAGGTGGGAAAACAAGACTGCAGGGAAATGAATTAATTCCATGATCATTTTTTTGTGAAAAAAAAATCCTTTTTGTTTTGTTTTTATTTTTGCTACCCCAATTGATATTGTTAAATATTTAATACAAGCTATTGAAATGTACATTGAAATGTCATGTTTTGAGTGTCCCAGTTTTATGCCAAAGTGGAAAAATAATGCACATATTATAAATTTATATAGTGAAAAAAACTGCTAGTTTATTTGGCCAATTACACAAAAATGTAATGGTGTTTAAATAAAATCAACAGATAAGATTTAGTAAGACCTATTTAAAATAAGAATCACAGACATAGACGCTACACCATTTTCTGGTTGTTAGCAATTCCTGATAACCTCAGGAAGACCTTGGTTTGATTCCTGGAAATTAATGTGTCCTGTTGGCAGGCTCTGGCATCCCTGGTGAGTCTTCAAGGAAGGTGCAACAACACATTTGTTGATATCAGAAATAACACCACCTCATAAAAATTAAAGATAGTTAAAACCATGGTTAGGGAGACCATCAGAAAATTTTTTGAATTTTATTGTTTAATTATTTTAATAATTCGATGAGGTAGGTAATATTTTTACTCTCATCTTACAGAAAAGAAGATAAGGCATAGAAATATTAATTTCTATGGTATATATCTCATAGCTAGAATGCAAAGGTTAGCATATAAAAAATGTGTACTTTCTTAGATATTATGTATGTATAAGTGCATACATATATACTCACACATATACCTATGGATATTATTATATATAATCAGACACACACAAGTATCTATTATATAGAATAAACACACCAAGAATTTTAAGAGTGGTTATTTATGAGAAGGGAAGCAAGAGTACTAATGGGAGACATATCAATTTTTGGTATTCATTAAAATTACATCCAGATAAATGCAAATATATACAGTTATTTTCATAATGTGTGTCTTCATATTATGAGGTAGACTTTAATAACATTGCTTACTAATGATATATGAATTAAATATTATATATAGAATATATAATATTATATTAACATAAAGCATATAATATGTGTGTGTGTGAGAGAGAGAGAGATAGGGGGAGGAAGAAATATCTTCCTAAAGGACTTGAAGGTTACATTAGTTTATTGTCCATGAAGAACTTAGAACCAAGCATCGTAGTAACAGTAAGCACTAAATAAGCAAGATAGTAGAAATCTATACATGTCTTCATATTTAGATGTATATTCTGGCTCTATTCTACTCACACTTTTGCACTCTGTTTAAGTAACTCGCTTTGTCTTGAAGAAAATGTATTTTGTCGAGCTCTAGTTCTCCTTTACCATTGATAGTGTTTAAATTCCTAACGAGTAATGAGCTAATTCACTTGATAATTCTAATACTCTTGGCCATTTTAACATAACTTGGTCTTTCCTGGCGGTTTGCAGCCCAGATACACAGGAATCATTTTAAGAGAGTTACCACAAGATGGCAGTGTTTTCAGAGGACCGTTTGACACCTGAGAGTAAAGAGGTCTACACATTACCCCGGACCCCCTTCCCCACACCATTTAATAATCAAATTACTATTTTAAAATGTGACTCAGGCGGAGAATGATGCAGAGGAGAATATTTTATAAAACATATAAACTTTTCCTGATAATGAAATATAGTGAAGAATGTGCAAGTCTGTTGGATTCAAATGAAAATTAAATATTTTATGTTTGTATTCATTTTTAAAAGCTTAAACTGATACATTTTTTACATTGGAACCATGTTGATTATAGAAATAAATGGATAAAGGCTACTATAAAAATAAAAAATGCCTCCACATATTTTAGGAAATTAATATAATGTTTGAATTATCATCATGTCTTTATTTTCAATCCATGGTGTAAGGCATTATATCCAAACTTTATTTTAGCAGTAGAATTCTTCCTCTCCTCCCAAAAAAATCACATTCAGAACTCATGATTTAAATAGTTTCTTCAACAGGGCTCTGTTAAAGAAAAATGGTCTCCAAAACTTTGTCCAGTGCTTCATTCCAAAGAAGCCCCCACAGTACTTCTGCACAGTTGTAAAAAAAAAAAAAAAATTCATTTTTGAAAGCACTTCTCCAGGGGAAATGTGGCCTGGTCAGTAAGTGATTAATCTTTTTTCTGGGAATGGTGTATGGGTGGGTATTTTCCGCTGCAAATGAACCATCTGTAGTTTATATTTTTACTGCCTATGCAGAACCATTAACACAAACCTAAATACCCTTACAAAGATTTTTGTTATTCAAAAGACAGCACAGAAGCTTGTGTGAATGTCATATCAATTTGCTCAAGAGAATGCTTTTGAATGGTTTGTTTGATTGTGTCTACTTACATAAGTTGTTTTATATAAATATCTATAATTAAGATCCTTTAGTAAGGATAAGTTGCTAACGAGCAGTGCTTTTAAAAATAAAGAAAGGAGGAAAATGAGGAAAAAAATAAAACATTCTGCAATTTCTTACTGATGGTAATGCCAGCCACAGTATGACTCAGGGCCAGATTAAAAGAAATGAAAACATCTGGGTCATTATCAAACAATCAGGGAAATACTGAGTGACATATAAGGTCAGTTCAAGATTATTAGACCTAGAAGTCAAAAGCCTACTTCAAATCAAGCTTTCTGTTTGTTTGGGTGAGCAGGTAGGTAGGTGGAGTGATATTGCTGCAGTCAGTTTATCTTTCTGGTCCATGCCCCCAGCTTTAAGTTGGGGGCACTTATGGTTATATCAGAAGCAAATATTTGTGATGGTAATAATGTATATGAAAATAAGTGATGCTCTATTAAGGATTCTATAAGCCTAAAATGCTATTAGTGACGGAAATATGCTAGAAATAGTTTATCTGAATAAGCTTTTTGATATTCACATTTCTGAAAGTTGGTTCAATCAAGTTATTTGTGACACATACTTATTTTTATATTCTTACTTAGTTTTAATAACATGTCAGCTACCCCTTTAAACTACAATATTCTGTGAAGTATCCGTGATGTCAATTGTCATAATGTATCTTCAGCTCTCTAGAAAACAAGCAGCCCATTCATTTCTTATTAAGTTTTTGATTATCTATTGTAGTCTTGGTCCTACTTATCAGAGATAAGAGCTTTCTAATAATGAGATAAAAATGACCCGGCATCTTGGTGTTTCCTCTTTTCCAAAATGTCACTTATCATTCACTAAGAACGTCCTTATTTTGGCAGTAATCAGTATAAGGCTAGAGCTCATTAAAATGAAACTTAGGTTAAAAAAAAGAAAAGAAAGAAATCCAGGAAGACTTCTCTAGTGGCACAGTGGCTAAGAATTCACCTGTCAACACAGGGAACACGGGCTTGTGTTCTATCACTGCCTCAGGAAAATTCCACATGCCACAGAGCAACTAGCCTGTGCACCATCAGTACTGAGCCCACATGCTGGAACCACTAAAGCCTATAGACCAAGATACTGTGCTCTGCAACAAGAGAATCCCCCACAGTGAGAAGCCTGTACGCCCCACAATGAATTGTAGTTACCACTGGTGCTTCCCAGGTGGCGCTAGTGGTAAAGAACCCACCTGCCAATGCAGGAGACATAAGAGATGTGTGTTCAATCTGTGGGTGGGGAAGATCCCCTCGAGGAGGGCACAGCAACCCACGCAAATAGTCTTGCACTGAGAAAATCATGGATAAAGGAGCCTGGTGGGCTACAGTGCTTTAGGTTCCAAAAAGTTGGGTATGACTGCGTAGCTAACATTTTCCTTTCACTTACCACTTATGCAACTGGAGGAAAGCCCATGTGTCACAACAAAAACCCAGTGCAAGGAAAAAACAAAAACAAAAAAGCACACTAGGAGAGGTAATTTCTATACACATCAAAATTCTCACTGATACTAACAGAGAATCAATAACTGTCATAACTGCTCTATTAAATAAGCAGAGAATTCACAAATGGAGAACCCAATACAATTTTCAAACTATGGGAACAAGTAGTATGGGTAACTTATGAAAAAGAAAGGGTAATAAAATCATAATCTAGATAATTCTTTATCAAGAATTCCCCTTCTCAGTATGTTTCTTGCCTTAAATTCATTCACAGTATGTCATTGTAGAAAGTAATATTAAAATGTTGCTAATCCTAAAAGATGATGCAGAGAAAGTGCTGCACTGAATATCCCAGCAAATTTGGAAAACTCAGCAGTGGCCACAGGACTGGAAAAGATCAGTTTTCATTCCAATCCCAAAGAAAGGCAATGTCAAAAAATGCTCAAATTATTGCACAATCTCACTCATCTCACATGCTAACAAAATAATGCTCAAAATTCTCCAAGTCAGGCTTCAACAATACATGAACCATGAACTTCCAGATGTTCAAGCCAGTTTTAGAAAAGGCAGAGGAACCAGAGATCAAATTACCAACATCTGCTGGATCATCAAAAGCAAGTGAGTTCCAGAAAAACATCTATTTCTGCATTAGTGACTATGCCAAAGCCTTTGACTGTGTGGATCACAATAAACTGTGGAAAATTCAGAAAAAGATGGGACTACCAGACCACGTGACTTGCCTCTTGAGAAATCTGTATGCAGATCAGGAAGCAACAGTTAGAACTCGACATGGGGCAATAGATTGGTTCCAATTAGGGAAAGGAGTACGTCAAGGCTGTATATTGTCACCCTGTTTATTCAACTTAAATGCAGAGTACATCATGAGAAACACTGGGCTGGATGAAGCACAAGCTGGAATCAAGATTGCT
>SJYX01001027.1:0-11767 GCA_006410675.1 Oreotragus oreotragus | reverse complement strand
CAGGGATCGAACCCAGGTCTCCCGCATTGTAGACAGATGCTTTACCATCTGAGCCACCAGGGAAGTCCTTATGACAGCATACAACTTCCCATATAGTATGAGAACCTTGCGACTGTATACTTGCTTCTTACCTGTTGTGGTGTTTGTGCTACTTTTTTCACTTTTTTTTGCCAATTATCTTTTAAAAAGATTTTAAACTAAGAGGATACCATCAAGGTACCCAACTGTCATATGCATGCATGCATGCTAAGTTGCTTCAATGGTGTCCAACTCTTTGCGACCCCATGGACCTGCCAGGCTCCTCTCTCCATGGAATTCTCTAGGCAAGAATACTGGAGTGGATTGCCATTTCCTTTTCCAGGGGATTTTTACAACCCATGGATTGAACCCACATCTCTTACGTCTCCTGCTTTGGCGGGAGGGTTCTTTACCACTAGCGCCACCTGGTATGTAGTCTCCTTCAATTGTTTTAGGACTCTAAGTCACTTCTTCAATAAACGAGTTCCCATCCTGAAATTCTGGGCTTTGTTGGCAATTTCTTTATGTCTCTTACAACATAAAATACAGAACTAAAGAACTAAATATATTAAATAGAAGCTTTCCTTCAGTACTTTCCTTTAATTGGCAGACTTTACCTACTCTGTTTTTCAAATATTCATATTTGGCTAAAAGCAGTAGCACTTTGACTAACATTCCTTTACCCTATCTGGATGGACTGGTTCCTCCTCGGGACACAGTGGCACCCTCTCTGGGCCTTTCTACTGGTATTTGCTCTTCACCTTGTATTTGTGCACATGTCTTATTGATCGTGGGCTTCCCAGGTGGCTCTAGCGGTGAAGAGCCCACTGCAATACAGGAGATGCAAAAGAAGCAGGTTTGATTCCTAAGCTGGGAAGATCACCTGGAGAAGAGCATGGCAACCCACTCCGATATTCTTGCCTGGAGAATCCCGTGAACAGAGGAGCCTGGTGGGCTATGGTCCTAGGGTCAGAGAATCAGACACAGCTGAAACGACTTAGCACATGTACACTGATCGACCAGTCTATGTGTGTCTTCTTTAAGCAGGATAGTAATAGTGCTGTTTCATTCTTTGTAATTTACAAAAATTATCCAGACACATCATTTTATTTGATTCTTTTTTTTTCATTTTATATAATTTTGCTTTATTATTTTTAAATTTTATTTATTTATTTATTTATATTTTTTTAGAGCTTCCATTTTACTTTATTTTACTTTACAGCACCCTATTGGTTTTGGCATACATTGACATGAATCTGCCATGGGTGTACACGAACTCCCAAACATGAACCCCCCTCCCACCTCCCACCCCACATCATCCCTCCGGATCATCCCCATACACCAGCCCCAAGCATCCTGCATCCTGCATTGAACAATCGTTGGTGTAGCAATTTTATCTTCCTCTGAAAATTCTATTTAAAATTCTTTGTCATTCAAAAAGGCTGTTCCAAACCCAGATATACCATTATTTAGTAAAATATACACACAGAAAAGTTACTTAGTCTCTGAACTCTACCTTCTTTACTTGTTGCTCAAGAACATGAGAATTCGGTAATGTAATGTGTTTTGGTTAAAGCTTGGTCTATCATTATATTCAGTAAACTATAGTTAGTATTATGGATGGCAGCAATAACAGAAAAGGTTGTCAAGCTTGAATTGCCCATACATTTTAAACCAGAAGCCAGTATTTGCTTCTCTTCCCTATCCCATAATTCTAAAGTAAGAGAAAGTAAGCCACATAAAACAATATCTCAGTCCTATTCAGATTTTGCCATTTGCTTCCCTGGTGGCTCAGATGGTAAAGGGTCTGCCTACAATGAGGGAGACCCAGGTTCAATCCCTGGGTCGGGAAGATCTCCTGGAAAAGGAAATGGCAACCCACTCTAGTAATCTTGCCTGGAAAATGCCATGGATGGAGCCTGGTAGACTACAGTCCACGGGGTTGCAAAGAGTCAGATATGACTGAGCGACTTCACTTTCACTTTCTTTAAATGTATAGTTCTGAATGTACCTAAGGTATATTCTCCATGTATTTATCATTTTACACACTGGGATTATATAAATATCATTTAGGGCAATCAAATTAGCTAATTTTAGTATCCTTTCATACGGAGAAAATTTCCAATCTACTGTCAGAAATGCTTGTTCTTTGAATTATAATCATGGTTCTTTGTCACAAGAATATCACTATCTTAACTATCCTACGTCTTGGATAATAAGATTGGGAGAAGCCAGCAGATACCCTTACAGAGGTCAAATCTGTGACATGAAATTTTAAGCATCATGATGCATCTAACACAACTCTATCAGTGATAAATGCACTTTCTAGAAACAGTTTGTGCTATTGACTTCAACTTCTTACATGCTGATGGTGAAGCACACGTCAGTTTGATTAAAAATATTTTTGTCTAAGTCCTTGCTGGTATTTTCCTCATCTGAAAAAATTAATGTATAAGGTGATTGTGAAGAAGTATAAAATAAACAAAAGGAGCTCTTCTCCAAAAAATTTTACATTTTGAACTTTTTTTTTTTTGGTCACACTACAGCCTGTGTATCAAACCTGCATCGACTGGGCTGCCAGGGAAGTCCCACATTTTGAACATTTTTAAGAATCTTCCCAACTTTTAGTTACTGAATTCATAAGCTTTTTTTCTTAATAAATTTGAAAAGGAACATTTACTCACACAGACAGCAACACAAGAATGTAAATACCCAAATGCCCATATCTTCTGAGGGGGTTATTACATATAAAATGACAGCATCCTCCAAGTATAGGTCAGCTTGCCTCATGCCTCTCTTTCAAAAGTTTTGACTTGGGATTCAACTTTAAGAATTATGAGAGGCAACATACTTCATAAATTCCAGCTAAGTAAATTATAATTACAGCCTAGATTCCAATTAGGAAATTTCAGCATTGCTAAGCTGAGGAATGAAGCTTAAAGATACAATTAATATGAGCTTATATTAAAGGCTTTAGTGGAATTAATAAACTCTATAACAGTAGATTATTACTAGTCTTGAACATAGACAATAGGGTCTTATTGTCAATAACCAGCCAAATAGCTTTATTTCTATTTGCTTCTTTTGAATAGTGGTATTTTATCAAATAAAACCCTGTAACCAATGTAATTAGGAAGGCCTTGGATAATTTTAATGGAAAATTTTTAAACAGCACTTGGAATCCCACAGATTAAAGTTTTCATTTAACTCTAAAAGTATGAGAGGGCTTCCCACATAGCTCAGTTGGTAAAGAATCTGCCTACAATGCAGGATACCTGGGTTTGATTCCTGGGTTGGGAAGATCCCTGGAGAAGGAAATGGCACCCCACTCTAGTATTCTTGCCTGGAGAATCCCCTGGACAGAGGAGCCCGGCAGTCTACAGTCCATGGGTTTGCAAGTCGGACACGAATTAGAGCTTATCTTTCCTTTCTTTCTCAAGTATGAATGACTGAAGTACTGATTCTAAGGTAAGCAGTCTGGAAGAAAGAGTAGAAGGAGCAAAAGAGTAATTAAGGAAAGATGTTATTCCTGAGAAAGACTAAGAAGATATAGATACAGATGATCCAAGGACACGAAACGAAGACTGGATTTCAGCTAGAAAGGCAAGCATGATATATTGGCTACTTCTTTTCCTGGGTCATTCCTTAACCATATAGAGATAAATTGGTTGATAAATTGAGAGGTTCCAGTCAGTGACTTATATTTTTGATAGAATTTATCCAAGCAATTCATTGACATAAATTCAAAGATCTGTCCTTATAAAAACTCCAGCATATTCAGTATTTCAGGCATTATTAAAATCATATATTTGTCTACCCCTAAAACTGTCTTTCTCTGTGAATATCAAATATTATTATTCAACTGGACAATGCCTTTTTGCATTAAAGATGGTTATTTTCCATCTTTCTTGTTAATACAATTTATGTTAGACTTCTTGTTGCATTTCCCATTCCAAATCCCAAAAGAGAGAAAAATAATTTACTACTTAGGACCTGGACGCTGAGGATTAATGGGGTATGGCTTTTTAAAAATGCTATTTACTCTTGAGGCCTTTGGAAATAAGGCAGGTAGATAAAGTAAGCTAAAGCTAAAGTCTTCTTGCCTGCCTCCTCTGTTCTTGCCTAACCCCCAAATCCCTACCCCTTCACAAGTATTAACAATTTCAAAAGACCTGAACCATGCATATAATTCTTGTCCTTGTTTGGGTTACTCCAAAAACAGAACCTCAGATAAAAATTAGAGTGAAAAGGGGAGTTGAAGGAAACAGTGATGTGGGTTACTGCTGCTGCTGCTTCTGCTAAGTCGCTTCAGTCGTGTCTGACTCTGTGCAACCCCATAGACGGCAACCCACCAGGTTTCCCCGTCCCTGGGATTTTCCAGGCAAGAACACTGGAGAGGGCTGCCATTTTCTTCTCCAATGCATGAAAGTGAAAAGTGAAAGTGAAGTTGCTCCGTCGTGTCTGACTTAGCGACCCCATGGACTATAGCCTACCAGGCTGACAGTGGCCAACAAAACATAAATCTCTAAGCCCAATGTAAACAGTCTCAGTGGAGAAACTGATAATCAGCATGGAACACTTACCTCTCGAGGGACTGGCTCAAACTGATAGAAGGTAATAACAAAATGTATGTAGATATGTGCTATGTGCTTAGTTGACTCCATGGACTGCAGCCTGCCAACCTCCTCTGCCCATGGAATTTCCCAGGCAAGAATACTATAGTGGGTTGCCATTTCCTCCTCCAGGGGGTCTTTCCTATCCAGGCGTGGAACCCATATTTCCTGTGTCTCCCCCACTGGCAGGCAGACTCCTTACCACTGAACCATAGTAACAAGACTAGTGGCTTAAACGTCACACATTTGTTTGTTGCAGTTCTGGAAGCTGGAAGCCCAAAGTCAAGGTTCACGCAGGGTTCAGTTTCTGGTGAAAGTTCTCTTCCTGGCTTGCAGATGGCTACTGTGTCCTTACATGGCTTTTTTTTTGAGCATAGGCTGAAAGAGATCTCTGCCATCTCTTCCTCTTGTTATCAGAGCATTCTGTCTATCAGATTAAATCTCACTCAACTTCTATCACCTCCTCACAGGTCCCATTTCCAAATACAATCACAGTGGAAGTTAAGGTTCCAATATCATGAATTTTGAAAGGACATAAACATGCAGTTCATAACAGAAGCTGAAATATTTACGTACCAATTTCCATCAACTTGCATTTCTGAACTGCTGCATGGTTGAACAAAGAGGCTTTAGCTCTCTGATAAAGATGTACACATTCTAGAAGTGGAGCAAGTATACACTGAGTGGAAAGATAAGAGAATGTGAGTGAGATGTCAACAGCAACTCGTTTACTTCTTAAAATTAATGTTTTCTCAATAACCCTCCTATAAGTTACCTATTTAAATTAACTTAGCTGTGTAGTTAGGAACTCAGAAATTCTGCCTTCACTTCAAACCACCATGGAAATGTGTAACTATGAATTTTTTTACTGAATTCATTTATTTTATACTTTTGTTTTTCTTAATTATATACTTGTGCTTTCTTCCTATTGTGTCAAAATAAAATAACCCTAGAATCAAGAACCGGTTTCAAGTTTTGATTTCTCTATGAGAAAGTAGAAATTATTTTCATTTATCCATATTTTCAAAGTTCATCTTCATTTTTATTGTACTTTTATTGTTTGCTGTATTGAATTCCCCAACACTTTAAAATCAAAACTATTGTTTTGAGCCCTGTACCTTGGCATCTTACTCCTGGGTAATATGATCCTCTACAGTTTTGGTCATTTAGAAATTCTTACTAGAATAGTAAGCTAGCAATATAAATTTATTTTCTCTCTTTCTGGATACCACTGTAAAATAATAGTGATTTTTATATACAGAAAACATTACTTTTATATATAGGTATTGGACTTCCCTGGGAGCTCAGCTGGTAAAGAATCCACCTGCAATGCAAGAAACCCCAGTTCAATTGCTGGGTCAGGAAGATCCCCTGAAGAAGGGATAGGCTACCTACTCCAATATTCTTGGGTTCCCCTGATGGCTCAGATGGCAAAGAATCTACCTGCAGTGTAGGAGACCTGGGTTCAATCTCTGGGTTGGGGCGATCCCTTGGAGGAAGGCATGGCAATCCACTCCAGTATCCTTGCATGAAGAATCCCCATGGACAGAAGAGTCTGGTGGATTATAGTCCATGGGGTCACAAAGAGCCGGACACGACTGAGCAACTCAGCACAACACGGCACAACATAAATACAAAAAATACAACTCAGGGTCATTAGTAAATGAGATATTTTAATAAGTTTCTGAATACAAATGGAGGAGTAGGTACAGATGTCAGGGGAAAGTAGAAACAAAAGTTTAAATTGCACAGAGGAGTTTGCCTCACACAAGGAAGGCAGCAGCAGCAAGAAAGGGGTTAATGTATGATCTGATAGAGTTTCCGGAATCATAAGGAGCTGATAGGAAACATATTTGGATGGAAAGTTTGGGTGAAGTTAAGGATAGATTTCTCAGATATAATGCAACGAAACAAAATAAACTTAAAAATGATAGGATCATGGATGTGATCACTGCTCTGCATGATCCATATTCACATAATCAAAGCAATGAAAAACATTCTATTGAGATGCCACTTTTAGAATTCCCCTATAGACATGGAAATGCAAACACACTTATGATTATACAGAATTCAAGTGTCACCAAACCAGAGAGGGCAGGGGACGTGGGAAATTGGGAAAACCATGAAAACTGGAGGGGTGCTGGTATCCTCACTTCATAGACTGAGGAGAAGATTAAATGCATTAGGAATTTATTAAAAATACATTCTTTAATATAATCTCATAATACTATATTTATTAATTCCAAAATCTTTAAAGCTCCAAAAATCAGAAGTTTGTTTTCCTCTAAATCAGCTGGCTACAAAATTTTACTTAATCTTAACTCACTTGATGATAAAATATGACCAAAATAACATGAATCTATTCATAAATTTTATCATATTTATTATGGATAGCTATACGTTTTCCTATAGAAATATTAAAATATTTTGGCTGTTGGGTTTGCTCCAGACTCTTCAAGGAGTGTCATGTAATATGTAGTATCCATAAAGGTACAATTTTTAAAATACCAAAAGTTCTAAATTCCAAAATGCATATGACTTCAAGGATTTGAGCAAGATGATATATAGGTATTAATAAAAATATTCATATGAGAAAAACAAATGCAAAATTTAAGACGTGATTACCATGAGGGAAGAAAGAAGGAGACTGTTATTATAAGGTTTATACCGAAGATTTCAATGTATTGTCAATATTTTATTTGTTAAGATGTGTAGTGGTCACATACGTATTTGATATTACTAATTTGCCGTCTATTTTGCATATCTTTAATATGTTGAAACTGAGACTCCAATACTTTGGCCACCTGATGTGAAGAGCTGACTCATTTGAAAAGCCCTGATGCTGGGAAAGATTGAAGGTGGGAGGAGAAGGGGGCGACAGAGGATGAGATGGTCAGATGGCATCACTGACTGGATGGACGTGAATTTGAGTAAGCTCCCAGAGTTGGTGATGGACAGGGAGGCCTGGCGTGCTGCGGTCCATGGAGTCGCAAAGAGTCAGACACAACTGAGCAACTGAACTGAACTGAACGGAATACTTTCTAATGATGAACGTGTAGCCAAAAGAATAAATAATGATATAGCTATATTGGAAGTACATGAGAAGAGGAGATGAGAAGGTGGTTTAAATGCTCCAAATCTTTTTTGGTTATAGAAGGAAGACCATAGACATTGAACACATTTTCCTAAAACAAAGAACAGTTGTGCATGCATAGTTTTTATGGAGGTAACTAATATAATAAACAGTCCAAATAAGCTAGAAATCTTTGCCTTTAAGAATTTGTGTGGGATTGGGGCAGAGTGCTGTTGCTTTTAAACATGTTCATATATTACTTGGATGATAACTTTAAAAATCAATGAAGTAAGTGAATAACACCAGTGTTTAATTGTTTTTATAAAACAATTTCTGGTCCTTTATAATAAAATGGAGCCTCTTAGAGAGTTATTGTGATTTTTAAAATATATATTATTATAAAATTAAAATGGAGTGGTGAATATGAAATTGCTAAGTAATCTGAAATCATTATATTTGTATATGTATATACATATAGATAGAGTATTTTGCTAATAAAATACAAATTCTTCCCACTTAACAAAATATAAGCTCCTTCAATGTAGAAACACTCTTTAAATACTATATGAAACTTACATAACCTTACTAAACATTATTAAAAATACATACAAATACCACCACATATTTTGGTGGATACATATTTCCAGCCGAGGTCCTCGTTGCTCATCTTTTAAGAATCATCAAACTTCTTCCAAATCATCACTTCCAGGGCTTGCTGCCTTCTCACTCATAAAATCTTTGGCAGAATTAATGTTAATTTAAACTTCATATTTCAGAGACTCAATGGTATAATTTCGAAACTACATAAAAACAGAATTAGGTTTTATACTATTCTGCAGTGTCCACCTAGGCACGGTCTGATATTTTTTCATTTACACCTCAGTGTTTGACATATTATTGATCTGGAATACTTCCACTTCACTCCATTCCTTCTTAACCGAGAACTCCAAGGCCCAGCTCAATGCCTTTTTTGATCACTCTAAGAAGCTTGTTTAGAGGTTTATTCCAATTTGAAACAGAGAGAAGGAAACCTGACTTGGTCTTTGAGGTCTATGCCCAAGAGTGTCCGCAATTAAGTACGTGTTAGTGGATGATTATAAGGTATAATTTATTGGCTCACTTGTTTATACACTCAATCAGTCAGAAAATATCTCAGCAAATACTTTGTGCCAGAATTAACAAGAATTCACTTTCCATGTTTCTACAAAGAAAATAGAATGCCACTTGTAGAAATGCCCAAACCCTATTACTAGGGTCAAACCATAGAGTCATAAAAATAGTAAATATTTTACTTTTGGAATTTTAGCTCTGACTGAACAGAAGTCGAGATGAAATAAATTGAAACTAATGGTCACAAGCCTCAGAAAATGGAAGATGATGCTGCATTTTGACCATAGGGCATAGACTTGATCTTCCTGATCAATTCTTTCCCTCTCTGGAGAATTTTTTTTTAATTATGGGCAAAAATACTTAATGTAAAAATTATCCTCTTAACAAACTTTTAATTGTTCAATACAGTACTGTTAACTATAGACACAATGTTGTACAGCAAATCTCCAGAATTTAATCAGCTTGCATAACCGAAACTTTATACTTGTTCAATATTTATGTTCTTGAAGATCTTTGAGGTCAGCATAAGCTTCTAACATAAAAAAGGTTATTAAAAACAAATAGAATTTTTAGCTTTCTGAAAATATTTCTTCTGAGTAATCACATTAAGTATTGTGAACGTCACAGTGAGTTAGGAGATGGATGGATGCCTGGGCTGGAAAACTGGTTTGCCAAGTGTAAAATTAAAGCTTTGTTTTCACCCAGATACTTCAAGAACAAAGCTAGTCACAGAAGCTGAGCTCTGCTGAGGTGAAGAGATAAGATGACCACTGTTGAGGTCAAGGTAATATCTTTGGCCAATCAAAGACCCAGAGGAACTGTCCGATATAAGTGATTTCGTGCTTTGTGCTCAGCCGCTAAGTCATGTCCAGCTTTTTTGTGTTGGACCCCATGGACTGTGTCCCACCAGGCTCCTCTGTCCATGTGATTTCCCAGGCAAGAATACTGGAGTGCACTGCCATTTCGCCTCCAGGGGATCTTCTTGACCCAGGGATCAAACCTGCGTCTCCTGCTTTGCAGAAGGATTCTTTACCACTGAAGCCCATATAAGTGATTTAAATCACCTCTTTACTGAGTTCCTCATCATTAGAACACTCATACCCTTTCTCCCTGGGTATGTATTTCTGCCTTGCTTCTAACTTCAACAAACAAACTCCTTCTCTGTGTGCTCTCACACACCTTACACTGTGTCTAATAATAAACTTTGCATTTGTTTTTACAATTTTTGCCTCCTTGAAACATGTTTGCTTTCAAATGGGAAAGAGTCAGAGTCATGTCGCTTCTAGACTTTAGCCCCTGGTGGTCTGTTGCTGCTGAGTCGCTTCAGTCGTGTCCGACTCTGTGTGACCCCATAGACAGCAGCCCACCAGGCTCCCCCGTCCCTGGGATTCTCCAGGCAAGAACACTGGAGTGGGTTGCCATTTCCTTCGCCAATGCATGAAAGTGAAAAGTGAAAGTGAAGTCATTCAGTCGTGCCTGACTCTTAGCGACCACTTGGACTGTGGCCCACCAGGCTCCTCCATCCATGGTGGTCGAGTGGCTAGCATTCCTGGTTTTCATTGGCTACACAGGTTCAATTCCTAGGCAGGAAACTAAGATCTCTTTTCAGAACTGCTCACTGCTCTCTCTCCAATATCATTAGGAATGACATTTACTTCATCTTTGAATTGTACAATGGCTAGTAATATCTTCTTATTTTTGTATCTCTTGCTATATTTGGTTGGGGTTATTACACTATATGTAATAGGTTTTCAACTAATTCTTTCCCTAAAGGAAGGAGAAAATAAAATATTTTTTTCTTCTCTGTCTTGAAGTCCACATTCGAAACTTGACTCTAATTCTTCTAAATATTAATTGAAACAGGGATACCAGTGAGGATTTGAAGTTACTATGTTCTCTTGTTCAGGCACCCAGTCTTATCCAACTCCTTGCAACCCCATGGAGTGCAAAGGACCCCTGTCCCTCACCATCTCCCAGAGTTTGCCCAAGTTCATGTCCATTGCAACAGTGATGCCATCCAGCCATCTCATCCTCTGATGCCCTCTTNAGGATTTGAAGTTACTATGTTCTCTTGTTCAGGCACCCAGTCTTATCCAACTCCTTGCAACCCCATGGAGTGCAAAGGACCCCTGTCCCTCACCATCTCCCAGAGTTTGCCCAAGTTCATGTCCATTGCAACAGTGATGCCATCCAGCCATCTCATCCTCTGATGCCCTCTTTTCTTTCTGCCCTCAGTCTTTCCCAGCATCAAGGATTTTTTCCAGTGAATCAACTGTTCACATCAGGTGACCCAGTACTGGAGCTTCATCTTCAGCAGCAGTCCTTCTAATGAATATTCATGGTTGATTTCCTTTAAGACTGACTAATTTGATATAAATAATATTAAGCAATCTAATTAAAAGATATGAGATTTGAGAGGACATGGGCATTTATACTCAGCTTTCTCTTTCCTCTTTTTTTTTTTTATCTTCCAGTTTAATTATGAAATAATTGACACACAGCACTGTATAAGTTTATGATGTATAGTATAATGATTTGACTTGCAAACATCATGAAATGATTACTATAATAGTGGATATTTATCATCTTATATAGATACAAAATTAAAAAGTAGGGAAAAATTCCTTGTGATGAGGTTTACTCTCAAGAATTTCCCTATAAAACATGCAACAGTATTAACCATATTTACCATGTTGTACATTATATCCCTGATAATTATTTGTCGTATAACTGAAATTCTGTACCTTTGTACTCCCTTCATCGAATTCCCACTTTCCCCTCTTTGAACATTTTGTCTTCAAACTTTCCCTTCAATTGTCTTTAAGGAATGACAATAATGCTCTGACTATAATGAATAAGCATGAATAAGTTAATTGCTTTATTCTCATGAACAAGAAACAAAAGACTATAAGCATATTCTTTGTTCTAGTTCATCTTTTGTAAATGTCTTAAT
>SJYX01001025.1:140410-174905 GCA_006410675.1 Oreotragus oreotragus | reverse complement strand
TTCGTTGCTGTGCAGGCTTTTCTCTGGTCGTGGTGAGCAGGGCCGACTCTCTAGTTGCGGAGCAGGCTTTTCTCTCGTCGTGGCCAGCAGGGCCCCATGTTCCTCAGACTTGTATTTTTGAATGATTACTCTGGTTCCACTGATGAAGTAATAAACAGCGTAAAATTTGTCCTTTTACCATAAACAACTAGAACACTGCACAAAATACATGAAGTAACTATTTTTAGACATTGGAACACAGTCCGTACAGACTTGTGATTTATAAGAAGGAAAAATAAATTAGGTGACTACCGAAACCACTTCAAATTTATACTCAGAAGTCCTTTCCAGACTGCAGTACAGAGAGGTAGTAGCTTCAAGCAGAATCTAGAAGTCTTGCCAAGTTGAGAGGCGAGAACAACCTTTGGAGAGGCCCAGGGAACAGGAATTTGCAAGGCAGAATACAAAAGTAGAGGCATTAAAAGAAAGAGTTTCAGAAATCTGCATAGGAAATCCCTTGAGTCTTTGCCTGAATACTAATCCTTGCATATGTAATGTGAAACTCCACAGGCCATGAAAATAAAGATTTCCGTGGAGCTATAAGCTGAACAATTCCCAGAGCTCATATAAGGCAGAGAGAGGTCTATTTGAATTCTCACAAACCATAATGGAAAAATCTCTTTAAAAGAAAAATCAAAAGACCACCATTAAGTGGAGACACCAGAAGAGCCATACCTTAGTACTAAGGATAAAATATCCCCAGAGTAAAGGTTACTTTGGACACACACTAAAAACTTTAAAATTAATCCTTGGAAGGATACACCTTATTCACTAGTAACAAATTTCACCAATCTTTGAAGAAAAAAAGGTTAAAACAGTTATCAGTGTAACATTTATGATGTTAAGTATTGATTCCAATTGTTTAGACATAAAAAGAAGCAAAATGTGACCTTTAACAAATGGAAAATTGGTCAATAGAAACATCCCGAGAAATGAAAACATTATGGAATTATCAGACAAAGGTTTTCCAACAGCTAATGTAAATGATCTTGAAGATTTAAAGGAAAAGACTAACACAATAAGGAAAGAAATCAGTGATATAAAAGCTGATGATGACACAATAAGAAAACACATTAATGATATAACAATGGAACTTCTAGAGCTGAAAGTATACTATTTGAATTTTAAAACTCACCAAATAGACTTGCCATTAATCTGATGCTTCAGAAAATAAAAATCAATGAAACTGAAGATATCACCATGGAAAGTATCCACAATAAAGCCTGAGGATTACAAAAGAAAAACAGCAGAGACTCAGTGGCCTGTGTCACAATATCTAGGTGGCTGTTGTAGGTTTACTGGGTAATTCCAGAAGGAGAGAGGAGAGAAAGATGAAGAAAAAAAATGTTTTGAAGTAGTAATGGCTTACAGCCTCCTGTATTTGATGAAAACTATAAACCTGCAAAAGCAGAAAGTTCAACAGATCCTGAGTAGGATAAATACAAAGAACATAACAATCAAAGTAGATCATATCAAAAGGCTAAAAATGAGTAACAGGAAAGTCTGACATGGACAGAGAAGGATAAGGAACACTATATACAGGGGAACAAATGTAAAAACATAACTACAGTCTTACTGTCAGAAATAATACTAACAACAACACAATGGAATAACATTTTCAAAGTGGGTTGAAAGAAAAAGAAATCAACCTAGAAATAAATATCCAATGAAAATATCTTTCAAAAATGCAGGAAAGTAGAATTTTTCAAAGAAACAAAAGGTGAGACATTGCCAACATATTGGACTAAAAAATTTTTAAAGAAATGTCTTCAGGCTTAAGAAAAGTAGTAGCAGAGGGAAGCTTGAAGCTACATAAAAGAGTGAAGAGCTCCAGGAATGTTAAATATATTATTCCATATAAAATATTTTTCCTAATTTAATACTATGTTACCAATAACTGGTAATCTAAAACCAAAGATAGAAATTTATTCAAGTGTCTGTGTCAAAGTAGAATGAATGGCAACAATTATACAAAGGACTGAACAGGGAAATATAGGGTACTACTATAAAGTTCTTACATTGGAAATAGAGTGATATATTACTTTACGACAGGCCATAATAAAAATACACATCATAAACTGAAAAGCAACAGTTTAAAAGTAAACAGAAATGTCACAAATAAGTGAATAAGGGGGAAAAATAAAAGAAAGATTTGATTAATACAAAGTGAAAGTGAACGTTGCTCAGTCGTGTCCGACTCTTTGCAACCCCATGGACTATACAGTCCGTGGAATTCTCCAGGGCAGAATCCGGGAGTGGGTAACCTATCCCTTCTCCAGGGCATCTTCCCAACCCAGGGAATGAACCCGGGTCTCCTGCATTGCAGGCAGATTCTTTACCAGCTAAGCCACAATTAATACAAAAGAAGGCAGGAAAAGAAAAGCAAAGAAACCAGAACAGACAGGGCACATAGAAAGCAGCTACCAAGATAAACTTAAAAGTCCAAGATAATGTACGTGTAACATTAAATTAAGGTAATTCATAATTACATTAAATGAGAAGGCCAAGATTTTTTAAATGGATATAGTAGAAGCTATATCAACTATATTCCATCTACATACTTTAAATATAAAGATAGAGATTGGCAAAGGGAAGGATGAACAGTATCAGTTCAGTTCAGTTCAGTCACTCAGTCATGTCCAACTCTTTGCGACCCCATGGACTGAAGCATGCCAGGCCTCCATGCCCATCATCAACTCCTGGAGGTTACTCAAACTCATGCCCATTGAGTCAGTGATGCCATCCAACCATCTCATCCTCTGGGATCCCCTTCTCCTTCCACCTTCAACCTTTTCCAGCATCAGGGTCTTTTCAAATGAGTCGGCTCTTTGCATCAGGTGACCAAAGTATTGGAGTTTCAGCTTCAGCATCAGTCCTTCCAATGAATATTCAGGAATGATTTCCTTTAGGATGGACTGGTTGGATCTCCTTGCAGTCCAAGGGACTCTCAAGAGTCTTCTCCAACACCACAGTTCGAAAGCAGCAATTCTTCCATGCTTAGCTTTCTTTATAGTCCAACTCTCACATCCATACATGACTACTGGAAAAACCATAGCGTTAACTAGATGGACCTTTGTTAGCAAAGTAATGTCTCTACTTTTTAATATGCTGTCTAGGTTGGTCGTAACTTTCCTTCCAAGGAGTAAGTGTCTTTTAATTTCATGGCTGTAGTCATCATCTGCAGTGGTTTTGGAGCCNGTGACCAAAGTATTGGAGTTTCAGCTTCAGCATCAGTCCTTCCAATGAATATTCAGGAATGATTTCCTTTAGGATGGACTGGTTGGATCTCCTTGCAGTCCAAGGGACTCTCAAGAGTCTTCTCCAACACCACAGTTCGAAAGCAGCAATTCTTCCATGCTTAGCTTTCTTTATAGTCCAACTCTCACATCCATACATGACTACTGGAAAAACCATAGCGTTAACTAGATGGACCTTTGTTAGCAAAGTAATGTCTCTACTTTTTAATATGCTGTCTAGGTTGGTCGTAACTTTCCTTCCAAGGAGTAAGTGTCTTTTAATTTCATGGCTGTAGTCATCATCTGCAGTGGTTTTGGAGCCCAGAAAATAAAGTCTGCCACTGTTTCCACTGTTTCTCCATTTATTTGCCATGATCTTTGTTTTCTGAATGTTGAGCTTTAAGCCAACTTTTTCACTCTCCTCTTTCACTTTCGTCAAGTGGCTCTTTAGTTCTTCTTCACTTTCTGCCGTAAGAGTGGTGTCATCTGCATATCTGAGGTTATTGATATTTCTCCCAGCAATCTTGATTCCAGCTTGTGCTTCATCCAGCCCAGCATTTCTCATGAGAAGTTAATTAAGCAGGGTGACAATATACAGCCTTGACGTACTCCTTTTCCTATTTGAAACCAGTCTGTTGGTCCATGTCCAGTTCTAACTGTTGCTTCCTGACCTGCATACAGGTTTCCCAAAAGGCAGGTCAGGTGGTCTGGTATTCCCATCTCTTTCAGAATTTTCCACAGTTTATTGTGATCCACACAGTTAAAGGCTTTGGCATAGTCAATAAAACAGAAATAGATGTTTTTCTGGAACTCTCTTACTTTTTCCATGATCCAGCAGATGTTGGCAATTTGATCTCTGGTTCCTCTGCCTTTTCTAAAACCAGCTTGAACATCTGCAAGTTCACGGTTCATGTGTTGCTGAAGCCTGGTGTGGAGGATTTTGAGCATTACTTTACTAGCGTATGCTGCTGCTGCCGCTGCTCCGGCACTCTTGCCTGGAAAATCCCATGGACTGGCGTGTGAGATGAGTGCAATTGTGTGGTAGTTTGAGCACTCTTTGGCATTGCCTTTCTTTGGGATTGGAATGAAAACTGATCTTTTCCAGTCCCATGGCCACTGCTGGAATATAAAAACAGAGATAGGCAGAGTGAAAGGATGAAAAATACCCTCAAGTATTAACCTAGGGAAAGACTCAGGGTCTATATTAATATCAGTCAAAGTAGAATTCAGACCAAATAATATTGCCGGGAATGTAGTGATGTGTTTTGAAATGATAAAGTTTGCATAGGTTATTAAAGGTGCATAAAACCTCAAATATGTATATATTCCATAAAAGAGCTTGTGAAAACTGGTGGAACTGCCTGGAGAAATTGACAAATTCACAATTTTAGTTGTAAGTTTCACAACTTTTTTCTTGGTATTTGATATTACAAGCAGACAGAAAGTTACTGTCATTGTGTTGTTGTTTAGTTGCTTTTTTGCGACCCCATGGGCTGTAGCCCACCAGGCTTCTCTGTCCATGGAATTCTCCAGGCAAGAATACTGGAGTGGATTCCGTTTCCTTTTCCAGGGGATCTTCCTGACCCACGGATCGAACCCGTGTCTCCTACATTGCAGGCAGATTCTTAAACACTGAGCCAACCATGTCATTAAAAGCTTGGAATTTCCAGCCCTACATCCTGGCCACCAGGGAGGGTCCTGAGGTTAAAAGTTGCGTTAATCACCAATGACCAATGATTTAATCAATCGTGGCTACAAAATGAAGCTTCTAGAAAACCCCAGAAGGATGGGGTTCAGGGATCATCCAGGTTGGTGAATAAGAACTTGTCCATGTGCTGGGAGGGTGGCTCACCCCAAACTCCTCCTCAGGATCTTCTGGACCTCACCCTATGCATCTGTTCATCTGGCTATTCACTTGTGTCCATTCATTCATGGCTCTTGATTTGTGGACCTGTGTTTCCGTTTATGTTGGGTAAATACCTAGGGAATCTCTTGGTTGTCTGTTTATCAGCCCTGGCACTGTTGACATTTGGGGCCAGAGAGCTATTCGGAAGGCCCATTGCATCATAGGATGTTCAGCAGCGCCCCCTGCAGGCCAGTAGCACCCCCTCAGTCGTGACAACCAAAAAATGCCTGCAGACCTTGTTCCGGGTTGAAAACTACTATAGAATTTGGCAGCGACTTAGTGGAGGTTGATAATTAAAATTCTAAAAGCAAACAGTGCTCCCTAAAGGAAATATTTTATCCTCAGATGAGTATTTCTTAGAGTTCCTTTACCAGGGAGAAGCAGATCTTTGGTGTCTCAATTCATTCACAGAAGATTCTATTTAGTGTATTGTATTCAAAAATTCCAGAGCGTTAGGCCCATTGTGTCTAGATGGTGAAGAGAAGATGGTAATATGCTTATTAATAGGTCTTTAGAGGTTTTGTTTTGCAACTGTTGGACACCATGGTTACCATGTTTACCTGGTTCTTAGTCAATTTCAACCAGTTCTGGTGACATTTCTTTTATGTGTTGGCTTTTGCATGGTTCAAGACTGATGTTGCTGTCACATTTCTTCTCTTTTCCATGCTGTATACACATTTCTGGACAAGAAACATTAGCTTGCAGTATTTTTCAAAGCAGGTTGAAAATGCTTGAGTAGTCATTTTGTTGGAGGAATTTATCATAGGCGAGAGAGTTTTGCATGGGAAAGTATGTATTTTCTGATGAGCAATCGCTTTGCATTTATTTTTGCAGGAGCTGCCCCCAAGAATCTAATTTTAGGTATCATCCCCAGGGTCCATGTGTGTGTGTGTAATTTTGACGGGATCTACATTCCTTTCATTGTTGAAATTAGTTGAATGATTCTGTAATTGGCTTTAAAATGCAAAGGAGCTCCGCGTGTAGCTGTATTTTAATTTGCAGAGCTTGGGCTTCTGCCACTGATGTTTTTCCTGACAAGACTGTAAAACGTGTGGGCAGGACCCAGCGCTGCAACCTTCCCATTGAGGCAGCCGGAGTCCTTGGGCCATTTCCTCGCTGGCTTCTCCCCCAGGACCCATTCTCAGTGCTGATTTGCAGGATTTCCAAAATGAGTCTTTCCTGATTCCAGAGGCAAGAACAATGCAGCTGCCACCCACTGCTTGTTAGTCCCAGCTGGTATCAGAGAGGCCTGATGGAAGTTCCAAGAGAGGGCGACCAGATTGTCATTCTGGACACACTTTCCAGGGTTTCTAGGGTCTCTAGAAAACAAAGCGATACTTATTACTTGAAAGTGGAAGTGTTAGTCTCTCAGTCCTATCTGAATCTTCATGGCCTCATGGACTGTAGCCCGCCAGGCTGCTCTTTCCATGGGATTTTCCAGGCAAGAATACTGGAGTGCATTGCCGTTTCCTCCTCCAGGGGATCTTCCTGACCCAGGGATGGAACCTGGGTCTCCCTCGTTACAGGCAGATTCTTTACCGTCTCAGCCACTGGGAAAGCCCCTCATCAACAATTTATTTTAAAATATTTATTATTTATTTGTTTATTTGGCTTGCCAGGTCTTAGTTGCAGCACGCAGGATCTTTGCTCTTCATTGCAGCACATGGCATCTAGTTCCCTGACCAGGTATTGAAACCAGGCCCTCTGCATTGGGAGCAGAGAGTCTTAGCCACTGAACCACCAGGGAAGTCCCAGCAATTTCTTACTAAAACTCTGAGTGTTTTAGTAAGAAATAAAATATTAAGGTTTATATAAAGCGTTTCACAAGTGTTAACTAATTGTTTTATGAGAGCTGTTTTCTATGTTTTCTATCATACCAGGTCTAGGAGGCATCTTACGGATAACAGAGTCTTATAGAACAGACGCAGAGGATGTCTAGCCCCAGGTCACAGAGCAGGTTCAGAACACAGCAATGCAAAGTCAATCCTCTGAGTAACATTCAGGATTTTTTTTTTCCTGCTCTACCAAAACCATCTCCATCCAAATTTGAAACCCAGACAAATGGTCTTGAATCAGAAATATTTCAGACTAGCAGCCCCTGATCAGAGCTCTCCAGGGTACCCAATCCTATGGAAGTGATAATGAGTTTGGTCGAGTGACGTGACTTTGAAATATAAACATGTAACTTGTCTGGGGAGAGGAGTGGGCAGGAACTGGTCCAGGGAAGCATGCTTCCTCGCAGTCCTTAAGCAAACAGCCAAAACCATGAGGCTTTCTTACAAAGCAAAACACACCACTTTGCACAGCATGAGTGTGAAATGAAGGGTTGCAGGTATCCAGGGAAGGAAGCTTCCCGAGAATACCGAGAAGGTGGTTTCTGCTCGCTTTCCACCCTCCGTGCTTTAGCCTGGCACTCGCTGGTCTCTGATTTAAAGAGTTGAGTTTGCAGGCAGTTTGCTAATTATGACCCAGCGAGGCACTTCTGGCTCCAGTCAGAGTTGCGTGGGTGTGAGCCAGCCGCCGCATGGCCTCCCATGGCCATCTGTGATTTAGAGCAAAATCTTTGAGAGAAGTATAACTGCCTGAATTACTGCTCTTTTATATGTTTTTAAATGAGAATGTAAAGGCCAAGGGCATTTTTTCCCATTTAATACCATTAAATCCATCATTAAATCTCTCGCTGAACACTGGCTGATTTTAATGATGCCCTCAAGGGCCGATCCTGGTGCTTGACTGTGTTAATATTGTTGTATATATAGATACAATAAATAATGCTTAGCTAAGATGGTATGAGATGCATTGCTGTGCGTATCAATAAAAATAGTCGTGCTAATGAGACCAAGTGTCAGGAACAGATGGTATGGTGGGAATCCAGCCACTGGAGCTAAAAGCATTAGAAAGGACAGAGTTCCACCGACACATTAAATCTATCACGAAAGCCAGCCTGAATCCTGTAAATATTTTACAGCAAGTTGGCATAAAAGGATTAATTTGGAGTTAGCATTTATAGTTTTATTATCTTCCTTTATAGCACTGTGGCATAAAAACCACAGATGCTTTCCAGTATCTGTTCTATTTGCTGGCTCCAGCACCCCCAATTTCTGGGCAGCATCAGCGACTTACCTGTCTGATTCTTGATCACAGTGCAGAGTTACACTCATGGTTTTATCCCAGAGGACCAAGAAACCGAGTGTGGGGAAGCTTAAAAATTTTTTTAAAAACGTTTGTGATTTTGAAGATGAAACATTTTTTAATCTGACTGTCCAATACTATATCCTTCACTTGATGAGTATTATATGATACATTGTTTTTATCCTTAATGATAATCTCAGTGGATAAAGAAGACGCAACACATATACACAATGAAATATTACTTGACTCTTTGCGACCCTGTTGTCTATAGCCCGCCAGGCTCCTCTGTCCATAGGATTCTCCAGGCAAGAACACTGGAGTGGGTTGCCATTCCCTTCTCATCCCAACCCAGGGATTGAGCCCAGGTCTCCCACGTTGCAGGCAGAGTCTTTACCATCTGAGCCATGTTTGCTGCTGCAGACAAGAATGAAATGATTCCATTTACATCATAATGGATGGACCTAGGCATTATCACACTAAGTGAAATAAGTCCGACAGAGAAAAGCAAAGATCATATGATATTGCTTATATTTAGAATCTAAAAAACTATTACTACAAATGAACTTATTTACAAAACACAAAGAGACTCACATAGAAAACAAACTTACGGTTGCCAAAGGGGAAAGGCAGAGGAGAGATAGATTAGGAGTTTGGGACTAACAGATGCATGCTGCTGCTGCTGCTGCTGCTAAGTGTCGCTTCAGTTGTGTCCAATTCTGTGTGACCCCATAGACGGCAGCCCACCAGGCTTCCCCGTCCCTGGGATTCTCCAGGCAAGAACACTGGAGTGGGTTGCCATTTCCTTCTCCAATGCATGAAAGTGAAAAGGGAAAGTGAAGCCGCTCAGTCGTGTCTGACTCTTTGCGACCCCATGGACTGCAGCCCACCAGGCTCCTCCGTCCACGGGATTTTCCAGGCAAGGGTACTGGAGTGGGTTGCCATTGCCTTCTCCGAACAGATGCATACTGCTGCTGCTGCTGCTAAGTCACTTCAGTCGTGTCCGACTCTGTGTGACCCCATAGACGGCAGTCCCTGGGATTCTCTAGGCAAGAACACTGGAGTGGGTTTCCATTTCCTTCTCCAATGCATGAAAGTGAAAAGTGAAAGGGAAGTCGCTCAGTCGTGTCCGACTCTTAGCAACCCCATGGGCCGCAGCCCACCAGGCTCCTCCGTCCATGGGATTTTCCAGGCAAGAGTACTGGAGTGGGGTGCCATCACCTTCTCCTGCTATATATAAAATAGATGAACCTACTGGATAGCACAAGGCACTATATTCAATATCTTATAATAACCTATATAGTTGTTTTTGTTCAGTTTCTCAGTTGTGTCCAATTGTTTGTGACTCTTGACCTGTGATGGAAAAGAATCTAAAAAATATATATACATACAGACACATATATATATACAATTTAATCACTTTGCTCTACACCTGAAATTAACAACATTGTAAATTAACCATATTTTAATTTAAAATTTTTTAATTGAAGAAAAGAAAGCATCTACCCTGAAAACAACACAAAATTTCATTGGCTACAACTGAGATTTAAGGACACAAGAAGCTCATGTGCTGATGGTAGCTTTAGTGCTCCTGTCTTATCTGAGCCTCTCATCAGCTCCTTGAGTCAAGTATGGTCATGAATCCCCATTTACAGATGAGGAAACTGGACCTCAGAGGCTCCATAGGACACAGAGCACACGCAGCAGAGCTAAGAGTCAGACCCACCCGGGATCACATTACAAAGCCCAGACTCTTCCCCTCCTATGGTTCTTATGCAAAACATATCAGGCGTTGTACTGGTTGAGTGTCTCTTGTCACTCAGTGAAATCCAATTGAGATTCAAATGCAGGAACTTGGTTAATATCCATGGGATGGAGCAAAAAGACTATAACTTCTTAAAGAACTGAAATGTTTGCACTGACTCCAACTTTCAGAATTTCTTGAGTAATATGGAAATAGTTGGAAGTTTTCTGAAGAGTTCTAAACTCTTGTCTGTCACAGAATAAGATACACAGATGAACCTTTCATCTGCAATATGTTTAAGAACTTTTAGCTTAACTGTCTCCCAGAAACATGAAGTGAAAGGAGATGTCCCCTTATACTGCCCTTAGAGAACATACAAGATTCCATTATAAAGAGAGGAAAGGAATAAGACAACAGTAAGGTTTTATTCTCTCTAAGCTAGTCAGTCATCCTATCTTTAGCAGTTGTAACCTTTCCAGGTAATTGTTGGAGATTTGGATATAATTTTCGAACTCAGTTCAGTTCTGTTCAGTCGCTCAGTTGTGTCCTACTCTTTGCAACCCCATAAACTGCAGCACGCCAAGCCTCCCTGTCCATCACCAGCTCCCGGAGTTCACTCAGACTCACGTCCATCAAGTCGGTGATGCCATCCAGCCATCTCATCCTCTGTCGTCCCCTTCTGCTCCTGCCCCCAATCCCTCCCAGCATCAGAGTCTTTTCCAATGAGTCAGCTCTTCGCATGAGGTGGCCAAAGTACTGGAGTTTCAGCTTTAGCATCATTCCCTCCAAAGAAATCCCAGGGCTGATCTCCTTCAGAATGGACTGGTTGGATCTCCTTGCAGTCCAAGGGACTCTCAAGAGTCTTCTCCAACACCACAGTTCAAAAGTATCAATTCTTCAGCAGTCAGTTTTCTTCACAGTCCAACTTTCACATCCATACATGACTACTGGAAAAACCATAGCCTTGACTAGACGGAACTTTGTTGACAAAGTAATGTCTCTGCTTTTCAATAACTAGCACTATCCTTTTACAGGCAGATAGGAATCTACCTCTGTGCTATTATTTTAGATTTAGAAATGGCTGTTTAATATGAGTGGGCACTAAGGTAGTGACATATAATTTCTTTCTTTTTTTTTTTTTGGATACACTGGATCTTAGTTGCAATGCACAGGCTGCTCTTCTTGTAGTGTGCAAGCTCTGGAGCACACAGGCTCAGTAACTGTGGCGAGAGGGCTCTCTAGTTGCCCCTGGGCGTGTGGGATCTTAGTTCCCAGATCAGACATCAAACCCACACCCCTGCATTGAAAAGTGGATTCTTTACCACTGGACTACCGGGGAAGTCCCAGTGGTACATAATTTCTTAAGTCATGGAGTCTTACTGTAATCCTCTATCCTCTGTTTTTCTCTCTTCCTGTTATACAGATCCACATAGGTTAGGGCTTGGGGTGGCTCAGTGAGCCTTCGATTGTATGTGTCTGTTAGTTGCTCTTTCCGACCCCATGTAGCCCGCCAGGCTCCTCTGTCCATGTGTTTCTCCAGGCAAGAACACTGGAGTGGGTAGCCATTCCCTTCTCCAGGGGGTCTTCCTGACCCAGGGGTCAAACCCAGGTCTCCTGCATTGAGTTACAAACAGACAAACTAGTTCACACTGACCTGCAGCATCTCTAACTCATTCTGCCTCCTCCAACCTCTTGGCTGTCAGGACACAAGCAAAGCTGTACATGAGGATGAAATAGAGAAAACCTCAGAGGGTCCCTGCGTTACCTCCGTGCATACACACCAAACAAGACATAGACAGGTTATGCTACTGTGGTTAGGATTCCCTCAACAATTTCAGAGCTAAGGCCAAGGATTGAGGAGATATGCAAAGGGTACAGAGAGCACATTTGCAAAGAAGAAAACTAATACAGCCGTCTGATAGGACCATTATGAATTTTTATACTCTAATAACTTTGCATGTACTCATGATAGAAACAGCCTCTAAAGGTAATTGAAAGAGTGAAAGAGTATGGACTGAATTTGAGGGCAGTACAATTACATGGATATATTCTTACTTCAGATCCCAAAATAAAAAGCATCTAAGAGGATTGAAGCTCATTTTATTCAATAGAAGAAAATTGCTGCCATGTCTAATGCCACATAGAGCTTGCTTGCCACATGCTAACCACCTAAGATTCTAAAGTTGAGAAGCGGTATCTTAGTGCTGCACAAAGCTTTCTCCTGTCCTGATATCCTCCTCCCCTGTCATGTGAAAAGTGTGGAAGTGTTAGTCACTCAGTCGTGTCCGACTCTTTGTGACCTAAGAATTGAAGCCCACCAGGCTCCTCTGTCCATGGAATTCTCCAGGCAAGAATACTGGAGAATGGGTAACCGTTCCTTTTCTAGGGGATCTTCCTGGCCCAGGGATTGAACCTGGCTCTCCTGCATTACAGACAGATTCTTTACCATCTGAGCCACCAGGGAAGCCCCATATGTCGTGTGCAGGAATCGAATCTCCTGGTGTGTGCAGCTCTGTTGGCCAGCGCCTTTGCCTTCTATCTATTCTGTGCTCCAAGTCTGTTCCCCACGCCTGCAGAGATGGAAGCTCCAGGCCTGTCTGTCATCCTTGTTCTGTGATATGTTTCTTGGTATGAATCCTGCATCTGTCAGACTCGGAGCCTGCTGAGGCTGGACAGGGTATTACTGTACCATCACACACCATCACACACACACACACCCCATTACATACACACACACACCATCACACACACACACACCATTACACACACACACACATACCATTACACACACACACACATACCATCACACACACATGCCATTACATACACACACACACCATCACACACCATCACACACACATATACCATCACACACACACACCATTACATACACACACACACACACCACCACACACACCATCACACACACACACCATTACATACACACACACACACTCACATCATCACCCACACACACCATTACACAAACACACCGTCACACACACGCACCATTACATACACACAGTCACACACCATCACACATATCATCACACATATACCATCACATACGCACACACAATCACACACACACCATTACATACACACACACAATCACACACACACATAGCATCACAAATGCACATACACACCATCTCACACACCATCACACAAATGCACACCATCTCACACATGCACACCATCTCACACACCCACACACCATCTCATGTACCATCACACACGCACACCATCACACACATACACACACATACACACCATCACACCCACACACACCATCACACACACACACACCATCTCCATACACACCATCTCACACTCCATCACACACACACACACCATCTCACACACACGCATACACACTATTACGCACACACACCATCTGACACACCATCACACCCACAGACACACACATGCACACCATCACACACCCCATCACACACACACACACCCATCTCTCACACAGACACACCATCACACACACAGACACCATCTCTCACACACACACCATCACACACACCTTCACATACCCCATCACACACACACACACACACCNCACCATCACACCCACAGACACACACATGCACACCATCACACACCCCATCACACACACACACACCCATCTCTCACACAGACACACCATCACACACACAGACACCATCTCTCACACACACACCATCACACACACCTTCACATACCCCATCACACACACACACACACACCATCCCAGACTGCAGGGGCAGCTCCCCAGTGAAGTCTTGCTTCCAGGCAGGGAGGTGTTGGAGAGGACAGGGTCCTGGAAACGCGAGCTGTGCAGGCCTGGTTCTGATCAACACATACTGCCTCCAGATTCTCTGGACTGAATCCAGTTCCCTAAGGGGCTGAGGGGCTGAGGGTTTAAATAAATCCCTCGCTAATCATTCAGGCCAGAGCGGCTGGTGAGGTCAGTCCTTGCTTCTCAGCCAGGCATACGAGGAGGTTTCCTCGAGAGTTTTCTTTGGTGCTATAGGGGATGCCTGGGTGCCCCCAGAAAGTAGATCAGAGTGAATGCAGCTGCCCTGGGTTCTTGCAGTGAGTGATGTCTGGCTGACAGCATACAGTCTCTGAGCTTGGTACAGATTCGGTCCCCTAATCAGATACATTAGACCCTCCCCAGTCACCTTCCCTCGCCATGAGGGCTCCCTATCTGGTGCAATCGAAGAAAAAACAGAATACCTTAGAAAAGTGGTTGGTGTTAGATCTTCAGAAAGATCTCTCAACCATCTTTTTTCTTTTCTGGAGGAAAGTTCCTGCTAATGACAGCCTTCCATATCATAGCGTATGCCTAGATTCTAAAAAGACAGCCAGGCTAAATGCTTTATGAAAGATAATGTTTTGGTTTCAAAAAGAACATACGTGTTTTCAGTGACCAAGCTGGACTCCATCCTTAGGACAGTGTGGGGTTGACAGGAACCCTCTCAGGTCGTCTAATCCTTGTTGTCACATGGCATCTTTGCTGAGTAGGTACTGAGTGGCCTGGGAAGCAGAGGCCTGAGTGACACCTTCTGAGGGTGTGTGGCTTCTCTCACGATGCAGGGCAGCTCGGCTACTGGCATGAAATTGCAGAGTTGACACTTACACCTTCCCCTGGCAGCCCTGGGCACAGACAACACACCAGCCCCCTCAGAGCACCCGGACTCCAGGTTAGAGGCACCAGTGTGTCAGGATTCCCACGCTTGGGGCCAAGCATGGAGGGGACATCCATCCTGAAAGTTTGGAGGAGGGTATTAAGAGGAGGTGGTTTACGAGGTGGAACTGGCAACAAATGGCAGCTGTGAAAAACTTGGAGATAGAGCCAAAGCTTTCTGTCCATTTTGAAGTTGGGTAGATAGTGAAGTTTTCTCATGGAAATCTCTGCTCATTGTCCATTT
The DNA here is from genome assembly GCA_006410675.1 of Oreotragus oreotragus. Lineage (NCBI taxonomy): Eukaryota > Metazoa > Chordata > Mammalia > Artiodactyla > Bovidae > Oreotragus > Oreotragus oreotragus. Next base: position 159,926 of record SJYX01001025.1, on the reverse strand, counting down.
TCCTCCTGTGAGGGATGATTTTAGCCACCACTGTCTTCTGCAAGAGAAGTACCTAGAGAAAAGAAAGCCAGGTTGGGCCCCAGGTTCTACGCAGCCATTCACCGTCTCTGCCCGTCATGTAACTCTCTGCAACTCGAGGCACTGGCCTAAAAACAGCAAAGGAGAACAAATATTTGGATGCTGAAAATTATTTCTGTGGCAAATATTCAAACTTAAGAAAATGGACCCTCTATACACTTGTGGGCCAAAATAAGCATTTATGTCTTTTTCACTTCTGGATACCCAAATGTCATGAGTTTGAAATTTTTGAGTCTTTTATGGGACTTTGAAGCACTAATTTTACCTTCAGAAGCCTTGTCTCTGATTTTGCCATTAGTAAGTGTGGTGGTGGTGGTGGTAGTGTGTGTGTGTGTGTGTGTGTGTGTGTGTGTGTNTGGTAATAAGGAGTTCATGATCTGAGCCACAGTCAGCTCCTGGTCTTGTTTTTGTTGACTGGATAGAGCTTCTCCATCTTTGGCTGCAAAGAATGTAATCAATCTGATTTCGGTGTTGACCATCTGGTGATGTCCATGTGTAGAGTCTTCTTTTGTGTTGTTGGGAGAGGGTCTTTGCTATGACCAGTGCATTTTCTTGGCAAAATTCGATTATTCTTTGCCCTGCTTCATTCCGCATTCCAAGGCCAAATTTATCTGTTACTCCAGGTATTTCTTGACTTCCTACTTTTGCATTCCAGTCCCCTATAATGAAAAGGACATCTTTTTTGGGTGTTAGTTCTAAAAGGTCTTCTAGGTCTTCATAGAACCGTTCAACTTCAGCTTCTTCAGCATTACTGGTTGGGGCATAGACTTGGATTACTGTAATATTGAATGGTTTGCCTTGGAGACGAACAGAGATCATTCTGTCGTTTTTGAGATTGCATCCAAGTACTGCATTTCGGACTCTCTTGTTGACCATGATGGCTACTCCATTTCTTCTGAGGGATTCCTGCTCGCAGTAGTAGATATAATGGTCATCTGAGTTAATCACCCATTCCAGTCCATTTTAGTTCACTGATTCCTAGAATGTCGACATTCACCCTTGCCATCTCCTATTTGACCACTTCTAACTTGCCTTGATTCATGGACCTGACATTCCAGGTTCCTCTGCAGTATTGCTGTTTACAGCATCGGACCTTGCTTCTAACACCAGTCACATCCACAGCTGGGTGTTGTTTTTGCTTTGGCTCCATCCCTTCATTCTTTTTGGAGTTATTTCTCCACTGATCTCCAGTAGCTTGTTGGGTCCCTACTGACCTGGGGAGTTCCTCTTTCAGTTTCCTATCATTTTGCCTTTTCATACTGTTCATGGGGTTCTCAAGGCATGAATACTGAAGTGGTTTGTCATTCCCTTCTCCAGTGGACCACGTTCTGTCAGACCTCTCCACCATGACCTGCCCGTCTTGGGTGGCTCTACGGGCATGGCTTAGTTTCACTGAGTTAGACAAGGCTGTGGTCCTAGTGTGATTAGATTGACTAGTTTTCTGTGAGTATGGTTTCAGTGTGTCCACCTGCCGGGATCCAGTCCCCGTAGGATCCAGGGGAACCCTCAGGAGAAACAGCATTGGTGAATGAATGAATGAATGAATGAGAGAGGAAAGAATAGAAGCTGATATTGCTTTGTTTACGCAGAAAGATAGTAAAGCCCCAAGACAAGGGACTTGCTCAGTTCATGGAGGCCACAGGTGCCCTCCCAGTCTCCCAGGGGAGTGAAGACGCAGAGCGCCTTCCCGTTCAGGTCTTAGAAGCCCAGGCAGATAAGTAAACACAGAGAACCTCTATGCTCCAAGGGATCAGCCTGAAAAACAGAGTAAGAGACAGAAAGAAAGAAAGAGAGAAAGAAAGAAAAACACTGGGAGACCAAGCTTCTTCGGTGAGCGAGGCCCGTAACTTTATTTTCAAAAGGGACTTTTATACCTTGACTTGTACACAGAGGCTAATGAAAGATGCAAGGTCATACAGAGTCAGCCCAAACATTCCAGCAGTTTTGCCCTTATTGAAACCAGGATTTTTTCTGCAAACCTTTCCCATAAACAATGTTGTGTACATTATCTTCTGGCCTTGGAGGCATGTAGACAGTTTATGACCCTCTTTTGATAAAGGCTGCTTAACCAGAAAACTTATTTTCCCTCAGTGTTTTTTTTTTTAATATTTCTAATCTATGTCAGCCTCAGATAGTATTAAACAGGGTTACATTTCTCACGGAGCAAAGGTGCAGTGAATTACAAGAAAGAACCAATTAGCTCAAAGGTCTGATGCAGTTAATTTCAAGGCTACACTTGTTTTTCTTACTTTCCAACTATGTTAACTAATGCACTCCCAGGTGCACAGTGGATAAGGGATATGGGAACTTGGCAGCAAGCATTGGCTCAACAGTGAAATCCTATACCAGCATTACTCTAATAGCTTTTAACTCTTTGAAAGGCTCTATGTTTTAGGCTTCCCATGCCTCTCACAGTTGGGAGGCTGTGAACAATCATATGCATAGCTACAAGAGTCTGGATAAACCTGTCAGGCAAGCTAGAAAGCCATCAGAGGGGTTTGAATTGAAATACTCCTATCATGTCCAGGAGACTTATTAGCTAGAGCCCTACGTTGATCTTTCCAGAGAAAGGTGGTCGGAGATAGCCCCCTGTTAATGTCAGAAGAGCTGGTGAAAGACATAAAATAGTAAGACAGACAGATTCTGGTTTGGGGGGTTGATGCTCAGGCAGGTCCAGGGAGTCTGTTGAGTCCTGAAGCCTTGCTTATCAGATCTCTTCTGCATGACCTTGTCATCGGTGGGATGGCCCATGCTGGCTCCCAGCATCTGCCCTCTGATGCCCTCTTGCAACACCTACCATCGTACTTGGGTTTCTCTTACCTTGGGCATGGGGTATCTCTTCATGGCTGCTCCAGCAAAGCACAGCCCCTGCTCCTTACCTTGGACGAAGGATATCTTCTATGGAATATTACTCAGCCATTAAAAAGAACACACTTGAATCAGTTCTAATGAGCTGGATGAAACTGGATCCTATTACCCAGAGTGAAGTAAGTCAGAAAGAAAAACATGAATACAGTATATTAACACATATATATATATGGAATTTAGAAAGATAGTAATGATGACCCTATATACGAGACAGCAAAAGAAACACAAATGTAAAGAACAGACTTTGGGACTCTGTGGGAGAAGGTGAGGGTGGGATGATTTGAGAGAACAGTATTAAAACATGTATATTATCATATGTGAAACAGATCACCAGTCCAGGTTCGATGCATGAGACAGGGTGCTCAGGGCTGGTGCACTGGGATGATCCTGAGGGATGGGGTGGAGAGGGTGGTGGGAGGGGGGTTCGGGATGGAGACCGCACCTACACCCATGGTGGATTCATGTCGATGTATGGCAAAACCACTACAATATTGTAAAGTAATTAGCCTCCAATTAAAATAAATTAATTAATTTTTAAAAATTTAGGGCTCAGTGCATGTTAATTAGATATGCTATGTACATCATATTATTAAGATTTTCTCTGTTTATATGTCTTTTAATCCACTCAGTTTAATGAACTGAAGGGAAAGAATTAAAATGTGCCACTCATAAAAAATAAATAAATGAAAAGTTTCAGGAGCAGCTTCAAATAGATCACCTCGGAAAACCTCAGCAGGGTCAGTGTCAGGCCTATGGCAGGATGTCCCCTGAGTGTTCAGTGGGAACATGGTATTGCCTTTTAAAATTCTAATGCTTACCTCAACCTCTTAGGTTGTGTTCCTTCATCTCTCCCTCCCTTCCTCCCTCTTTCTCTCAGAATTAGTGTCTTGAAAAAATAGTGTCATAAACCTGGAATTCTGTTTCTTTATTTTATAATGTTCACTAGCATTTACAGATGTTTGGGCCACAGGGCTTTATGTAATGTGTACGCTAAGCCTTTCAAGTGCACTCTGTTTACAATTATCATAATGTGAAGACTCTAAATCCCAAAGACAACTGTCTTCATGCCCAAAGGGAAATGGAAAATCAAAACACTGGCCAGAATAATTTAAAGAAGAGAAAGGGAAAAAACTTTCCTTTTAGGTTTCTGAAGCAGTAGTTTTTGGTGTGTGTGTGTGTGTGTGTGTTTGATTATTTGGAATGAAGTCTCCAAAGTAATAAAGTTCTCCATGAGCTTAAATGACATGTCAGCCCCCAGTATCCCTCTCAGCATTTCTCTCTCCTCACGTCAGAGAAAATGCACTGGATTTCCAGCTTACAGGAAAGGGAGTTATAAAATATATGTTACATATGTTTGGATTTTGTTAAGTTCAAATCCCTCTCTGTCTTCTGCTAGACTTGATTAAGTTGCTAACAAATGCAAATACCCTTTTTGTATATTTCTTCACCCCATTTCCTTGCTTTTTCTTTTTCTCTTTCATGCATTCATTCATTCATTTGAACAAGCTTGTTCAATGTCTGTATCATACACCAGCATGGTCTTCTAGACGAGTTTCTAAGCTTCAGTTTCTTCACTTGTAAAATGAAGATTAAAAATAATAACTGTGTGGTCACTTTCCCAGGATTTTCTGTTTGTGAAAATCCCATGAAAATGTGAATTACCACACTGGTATATGATACTATAAGCATAATGATCATATTCGTGCTATTTTTAAATTGTTGTTTGGGAATTTGTCCCAAGAATTCAAAGTGATTCAACAAATGAAAATCAAGTAATATAATAACTATAGAATAAATGATCTTTAAAAACCTATTATCATCTAATAGATTAAAAAGTAAAGCTTTTGACAAAAATCTAACACCCTTTCATGATTAAAAACTCTCAGCAAGGTAGAAATAGAGGTGAACTTCTTCAACCAGTAAGAGTATCCATGGAAAACCTACAGCTAGTATCATATTTAATAGTGCAAAACTGAAAACTTTCTGCTAAGATCAGGAACTGTACAGGAATGTCCATAGTCACTACTTCATTCAACATGGTGTTGGAAGTACTATCTATGGCAATCAGGAAAGAAAATAAAAGGCATCCAGATTGGAAAGGAATAAGTAAAACCATCTCCATTCACTGATAACATCATCTTCTATATGGAAAGTCCTAAAGACCCCCCATATATGTACACAAAACTATTATAATTAATAAGCAAGTAGCAGTGTTGCAGGATATAAGATCAATATACAAAAATAAATATTTCTCTATACTAGTAATGGGCAATCTGAAAGTGCCAGGAAAAGAAGTCCATTTGCAATGGCATCAAAAGAATAAAATTAGGAGTAAAATTAACCAAGGAAATGCAGTACTTGTCCATTGAAAACTAGAAGACAGTGTTGAAAGAAGTTCAAGGTCTAAATAAATGTAAAGATATCCTGTGTTCATGGACTGGAAGAATATTAAGATGGCAGTACTCCCCAAACTGACTCACAGATTTCAGTGCAATCCCCATCAAAATTCCAACTGCCCTTTTTACAAAAATGGACAAGCCGATCTTAAAATTCATATGGGAATCAAGAGACCTCCAAACCCTAAAGAAAATATTGAACAAAGTTGAAAGGCTCACACTTGATGATTTCAAAGCTTACTGCAAAACAGTCATACTTAATCAAGGTGTTGTGGTGATGAGATTAGGATAGACATATAGATCAATGGAATAGAATTGAGAGTTCAAAACTAAACCCATGAGTTTATGGTCAGTTGATCTTTGACGAGGATGCCAGATCCATTCAATGAGAGAAGAAGTGTTCGTTCAGTAAATGGTACTGGGACAACTGAACAACCTCATGTAAAAGACTGAAGTCAGCTACCTCACACCATATATAAAGATTAATTCGGACTTCCCTGATGCTCCAGAATCCACCTGCCAATTCAGGGGACACAGGTTCAACCCCTGATGCAGGAAGATTCCACACACCACAGGGCAGCTAAACCCATGGGCCACAACTTCTGAGCCTGCGCTCCACAACAAGGGCCACCACCACACTCAGAAGCCTGCACGCCACAACAGGAGAAACAGCCCTGCTCGCTGCAGCTGGAGGAAGCCTGAGTACAGCAGTGAAGACCCAGTGCAGCCAACAGTAAACAATTTTTTAAGTAAAAATTGACTCCAGATGGAATGAAGATCTGCATTTTAGAGCTAAAATAAAATCTTAGAAGAAAATATAGGCCCAAATCTTTGTGACCTCTGATTAGACAGTTACTTATTACATGAAAAGCCCAAGAAACAAAAGGGAAAATAGCCGCCTTCAGTTCAGGCGCTCAGGCGTGTCCGACTCTCTGCGACCCCATGAATCGCAGCACGCCAGGCCTCCCTGTCCATCACCAGCTCCCGGAGTTCACGCAGACTCAACGTCCATCGAGTCCTTGATGCCATCCAGCTATCTCATCCTCTGTCGTCCCCTTCTCCTCCTGCCCCCAATCCCTCCCAGCATCAGAGACTTTTCCAGTGAGTCAACTCTTTGCATGAGGTGGCCAAAGTACTGGAGTTTCAGCTTTAGCATCATTCCTTCCAAAGAAATCCCAGGGCTGATCTCCTTCAGAATGGCTGGTTGGATCTCCTTGCAGTCCAAGGGACTCTCAAGAGTCTTCTCCAACACCACAGTTCAAAAGCATCAATTCTTTGGCACTCAGCTTTCTTCACAGTCCAACTCTCACATCCATACATGACACTGGAAAAACCATAGCCTTGACTAGATGGACCTTTGTTGGGAAAGTAATGTCTCTGCTTTTGAATATGCTGTCTAGGTTGGTCATGACTTTCCTTCCAAGGAGTGCTGCTGCTGCTAAGTCACTTCAGTCGTGTCCGACTCTGTGTGACCCCATAGACGGCAGCCCACCAGGCTCCCCCCTCCCTGGGATTCTCCAGGCAAGAATACTGGAGTGGGTTGCCATTTCCTTCTCCAGTGCATGAAAGAGAAAAGTGAAAGTGAAGTCGCTCAGTCTGTCCGACTGTTAGCCACCCCATGGACTGCAGCCCACCAGGCTACTCCATCCATTGGATTTTCCAGGCAAGAGTACTGGAGTGGGGTGCCATTGAAGCATCTTTTAATTTCATGGCTGCAGTCACCATCTGCAGTGAGTTTGGAACCCCCAAAAATAAAGTCTGACACTGTTTCCACCGTTTTCCCATCTATTTCCCATGAAGTATAGCTACGTTAGCTCTTATCAAAATCTGAACATTCTGTACCTTAAAGGACACTGTGAAGAAAGTGAGAAGACAACTCACAGAATGGAAGAAAGTATTTGAAAATTATATGTCTAAAAAGGATCTGTTATCCAGAATTTATAAAGAACTCTTGCTGCTGCTGCTGCATCTCTTCAGTCGTGTACGACTCTTAGCAACCCCACGGACTGCAGCCTACCAGGCTTCTCCATCCATGGGATTTTCCAGGCAAGAAAATCCACTGGAGTGGAGTGCCATTGCTTTCTCCGTCATACCCCATGAGGGTAATGAAAATTAAAAGAAGTATTGGCAACAATGTTTAGAAATCAGAAACCTCATATGTTGCTCCGGGAGTGTAAAATGGTGCAGGGGCTGTGGAGAACTGTTGGCAATTTCTCAAAAAATTAAACATCAAGTGACCAGTGACCCAGCAGTTTCCCTCTGAAGTATATATCCAAGAAAATTACGAACACATGTTCACACAAAAACTTTTACAAGAATGTTTGTAGCAGTATTACCCATAATAGCCAAAAAGTTGAAACCACCCCCAGTGTTTATCAACTGATGAGTAGATAAACAAATTACGGTACAATGAAGTATTTTTTGGCCAAAAATAAGGATGAAGTACTGACATAGATTGCAACATGGATGAACCCTGGGAACATTATGCTAAGTGAAAAAAGCAAGACACAAAAGGCCAAACACTGTACGATTCCATTTATGTGAAATGTCCAGAATAGGTAAGTCCGTAGCTACAGAAAGTAGACAGTGGTTGCCAGCGGGTGGGAGGAGCCTGGGATTGGAAGGTACAAGGTTTCTTTTGAGTACGGTGGAAGTGTTTTAGAATTAGAAATGGATGGCAATTGTACAGCATTGTGAATAACTAATAACCCACTCAACTGTGCATGTTAAAATGGCTAAGATGGTGCATTTTATAGTATGAATTTTATGTAGGTTTTTAGAAAGTGATTTTGTAGTTTCTAGTAAAAATAATGCAATGGCGATTTTAGGCTCTGAGGTGCCAGAAAAATACACCTGTAGTATGTGCTTTATTGGAAGGTGGCCAGGTTCTCCATGAGAAGCATCTCCTTAGCACGTACATACTCATCCACATGCACACACACAAACTCAAATGTCTTTCCTTTCCTAGTATTTTTTTTTCTTTTAATTGTGAAAGTAAGGGACTTCCCTGGCAGCCTAATGGTTAAGACTTTGCCTTCCAATGCAAGGGATATGGGTTTGATCCCTGGTAGATCCCACATGTCTCGAGGCCAAAAAACCAAAACATAAAACAGAAGTAATATTGTAACAAATTAAATAAAGACTTAAAAATGGTTCACAGGAAAAAAAATAATAATAACAAAAAGAGCTTCCATATAGGGAATATAGTGAAGTTCTGCGATACATGCCTCTCACCCTAACATATGTAGTCACTGTAGTGTTAAAGCCCCATTATCTTCTTCCTTCTCCAAAGCCTATCTACGTTTCTGGGAACCATGAGTCAACATGTTTTTCTAGCCATTAGAAGTGAAAACAACTGAAAATCTTAATATCATCATAGCTGAATATCTGAAGACCCACCAGCGGAGTCTATAATTCATCTCACCTTCCCATCAGTGAGAGTCCAGTGAGAATTTTTCTCATCTCTTTTTCTCATCATTACATTTATGATGATCCCTAAGGAGAGGCTGTGTGTGTGCTGCGCTGTTGCTTCCGTCATGTCCAACTCTGTGCAACCCCATGGACTATAGCCCGCCGGGCTTCTCTGTCCATGGGGTTCTCCAGGCAAGAGTACTGGAGTGGTTCTGCCGTGCTCTTCTCCAGGAGATCTTCCTGACCCAGGGACCAACCCTGAGTCTCTTACTTCTCTTGCATTGTCAGGTGGATTCTTTACCCAGAGAGCCACCTGGGAAGCCCAAGGAGGGGCTTTTTAAAATGCCATTGTTTCCTGATTATTACATGCGGTGTGTTCATTTAAAGGTGATACTGAATTTAGGATAACTTTTTTAGTCATTTCATGGTCACTATACCCTAAAAACTACAAGTTCTGACTTCTAAAAGGTGTACTTCTACTGAAATTTTTGAGGAGGGACCACTTAAATGGAGATGACTTTCCTGAGCTCTGTCTTTCCATGTTTATATGTGTGGTGGGGAGGGGGGACGGCACACATGTACAGTATACACAGAGATGCCCTCACAAAACACTCTTGACGGATGGATGCATAGATACCTAGACAGAGGGGCTTCCATGTGGATCCCAGTGATGCTCACATGAAAGGGGAATGGATGTGGGAGCAGAGGAGACAGACTGTGATCCTGCCCGAGCTGGTTAAGAGGAGAGTAGGAGAGCCACGGGGCTCCCGGGTGGCGTTAGTGGTAAAGAACCTGCCTGCCAGTGCAGGAGGCGCAGAAGATACGGGTTTGATCCCTATGTTGGGAAGACTCCCTGGAGAAGGAAATGGCTGCCCACTCCAGTATTCTTGACTGGAGAATGCCATGGATGGAGGAGCCTGGCGGGCTGCAGTCAATCGGGCCGCAAAGAGCTGGACACGACTGAAGTGACTTAGCACGCATGTTCGGGAACCGTGCTGGAATGTATACGTGTGCACAATACTTCTCCTGCTTCCTGATCTGCTCCTAGCCCCCTGTTTCCTCCATCTCCCATCCCAGTCACTGTCTGTCTGAGACACCCACGGCTTCACTGCTTCCTTAGATCCATGCTCCATCCTTTTACTCAAGCTCAGTGCCAGTGCTGTGTGAGGTGCAGTCCTCCTTGAACCTGCAGGAGGAATTGGAAGAGGCGGCCAAAAGCCAGGGAAGGGAAAGTGAGCTCCAAGCCGCGGGAGCACCAGGCTGCTCTGCCCAAGGACACAGGCCAGGCACATGGGTTGCTGCAGAACCCCTCAAGCCTGGGACAGGCCAACCTGTCCTTATTCCACAGACCTGTAGGGACCAGGTCAGAGGGACATACCAGCTTCCTGTTTGAACCAGCAGTGCCGGAACTAATTCTCCCAGATTTGGGTTTTGGGCCTGCTGTGGGAGCGCTAGGCCTCTCCTCTGGGCAGCCTGGGGATCTACTGAAGGGAGCTGACTTCTGCGTCCAGGGAGGTAGCCTGGCAGAAACCAGCTCTCCAGGGCAGTTTCATGTTCTCAGAAAGGACAGGAACAGAGTAGAGAGCCTGCCAGGTGCTGGAGTTGTCGAGCTAGCATCCTGATGAGTTATAATGAGGAGGTTTGAGAGAGTCGTAATGAGGAGCCACGTACTTAAATCTGCGAGAAAAGTATAGAAGGCCAGGCAGTGGGTTGCTTAAACCCGTGCGGGAAGCGAAGACCCTGGCAGCCAGGACGGTGTCTTCCCTGGTGATCGTCCCTAGGACTCAGAGTTCAAGCCAGGGACCCCACATGGTCTGTCCGAAGACACCCACGGTCTGGGGCCCACTGCTGTGCACAGTTGGCCCTTGGGCTTATCCCGGCCACCATCTGCCATCAGCTGGTTTAAGGCCTGCGAGGGATGGGGCTGGGGTCAGGTAGGACCAGGACAAGGGTTTTGGAGAAATAGAGGCCCCCTCTGTGTGGAAAGCACTGCAGATGCCTGGTGCACTTTCCTCAGACACGCCTGGGAAGGAAGTAGGTCGGTGAGAGGACCTGTGTAAGAACTCTGCGTGGACGTAGGAGGCTCTCCGTAGATGCTTGTTTAAAACCAATCGCCTATGCCACAACTGACTTGAAAGCCTGAATGGTATGCTTTTTGTTTATTATTGTTGGTGTGTGTGTTTGTTTTTAAGAAAAGCATAGACCCATTTGCTCTGAGCCAAAGATTACTTATGGCCAGGACTCCCCCTTTACCATCACACCCGCCACCCCGACAAACAGTCTCTCTGGGAATACCCAGTTCTCAGCAACTAGATATGCCTATAAAAGTATACTAGTGCAAAACAGATTTCCCCTGCGATGTCAAACTACCCGTGTTTCAGAGAGTGAGCAGCAGCTCAGGGCCTGCATCCCCTCTGGAAGCATTTCTCATGGAACCTCAGAGAGCCTTGCTCTGCTCTACTGCTGTGTCCAGGGCTTGGTCAGTAGCAGAAGGTGCCTGTTGAGGGCAGTGGGAGCGCTTCTGGCAGCCAGTGCCTCTGGGTGGGAACCGAGCAGCCCCTTCTCCGCGGAGGTGAGCACAGAGACAGGGTGGCTCCTTCACCTACTGGCTGTGCAACCTTGGGAAGGTTCTTTAACTTGGCAAGTCCTCAGTTTCCTCATCTGTAAAATGGGTCAGTAGTGCTTGCCTCACATTATTCTATAAGGACTGCAAGAGCTGTGCAGAAGGAGACCTGAGCGAGTGTTCTGTACTCAACACCTTTGAAAATGTATTACTTGTCCATGCTCTGATCAGCGATAGCCCAAGGAACTGAATCGGCTAGTCTCACACTTGAACTGAGATTTTAAATGTGAAATTTCCAGTTAAAGGTGACTCAGTGATTGCGCTGGTCATTGTTTAATTTTCATACATCCACTCAAATATTTTCCCTCTTTCTCAAAGCCCAAGGTTCTGTCTGTCTTAAAGTCTTATCCTCAGTAAGGAAGAGCAAGAGTCCTTTAAAGCAAGGCTGCTCAGCTCATTTCAGGCTCTTATGCTTTTTTGAAATTATTTGGTCATTGATTCTAAATGCCTCTCAACTCGTCTAACCCTTGTGATCTAAAATGCATAATGTTGCCATTCTAAAAATGTGAATTACATGCCATTCTGTGATGCTCACTAATTAATACGTGTTCATCATGGGCTTGTACAATGGCTCAGCAGTAAAGAATCTGCCTGCAATGCAGGAGACACAGGATATGCAGGTTCGATCTCCTGGTCAGGAATATCCCCTGGAGGAGGAAATGGCAACCCACTCCAGTGTTCTTGCCTGGAAAAATCCCATGGACAGAGTAGCCTGGCAGGCTACAGTCCATAGGGTCGCAAAGAAAGGACATGACTGAGCATGCATGCATTGTGTCTCCATCCTTTTTTTTTTTTTTTTGGCTGTTCTGGGTCTTAGTTGCAGCATGTGGGATCTAGTTCCCCGACCAGGGATTGAACCCAGGTCCCCAGCTTTGGGAGCTCAGAGTCTTAGCCACCAGATCACCATAGAAGTCCCACATCTTCACTTCTAATGGTGATTCTCCTGAGGGGAAAGACAGTGGTTTTGAGGTCTTCTGTATGGTCAGAAGCTGAGCAAAGACTGTATGAAGACTCTGTGTTGAGCTGGATAAATCAGGTGGGTCAATACACAGTTTTTGTTTGTTTAACTTGAGGGCACACTGACCAGGTCCACTTCTCTCTGCTGTAGTGAAGGAGAATCCAGAAGAGTGAGGGAGGTTCCCTGTGTCCTGAGGGTGCCTTGGCTGGACAAGGCAGGGCACAGAAGGGGTCCAGGAGTTGAGGTAGAACATGGCTGCCCCAAAGTCATCCTTCTGAGCCTGGGACACTTTGGTGCTCCAACTACCTCCAAAGAGACCTGTTCTGAGATCAGAAGCTGGCCCTGCAGACTCTGTCCTCTAAAAGCAGTTCCTTACTCTGATGCCGAAATATCTGATTTTTCCTAGAGCCTGCCATCTCCTCCTTCCTGTAATTGTCTTTCTCATCACTTTAAAAGGTCACCTTCTTTTCCACTGTCCCCTCATCCAGACTGTCTGGCCTACTGTTGCCAAGTCACTCTAAAGCAGCACCAGATATGTGTGACCCTCCACATTTAGACCCTCAGTGCCCACCCACTGCCAGCCCCTACCCTCGAGGTCACATTCAAATTCCCTTGTAGACCTTGCCCAGTACCCTCCTCTGCTCTCTACTCATCCCCTCGTCCCAGCTCAGACTATCCCACTAGCCTGTTCCTGGAGTCACCCAACTCTCACCTTCTGTTATAAATTCTGGACAGTAGATCCACGCAGCCCTGGCCATGCCAGTGTATGGTGAGCCCCGCATCACTGCCTGGCCCTGAATTTGGAATCTGCTGCCCATGTCTGAGGGCTTCCTGGGTGGCTCAGTGGTAAAGACTCCACCTGCCAATGCAGGAGACACGGGTTCAATCCCTGAGAGGGGAAGATCCTCGGAGAAGGAAATGGTAACCAGCTCCAGCACTCTTGCCTGGGAAATCCCTTGGACAGAGGAGCCTGGTGGGCTACCGTCCATGGGGTTGCAAAGAGCAGGACACGACAACTTAGTGAATAAGCAACAGTGACTGCCACCCGTGCCTGAAGGGCTGCTTCCTCGGGCCTCCATGTGTTCGTGGATTCCTGTCTCCCCAGCTCCCCTGTAAGCTCCCTTCTGTGATTCCTGCTCTCTGTGCCCCATTGACAGGCACAGCACAGGGCCCCTCCCTCGCCCTGAACCCAGGCTGGAGACTGCTCTCATGGTGTTCCCAGAAGCCACTGAGGATGCCTCAGAGTGGAGCCCTCTCGGGCTTGGACCAGAATCTGCCACGGAGCCCAGATAGAACATCGGTTGTGCAGACAGCAGTCATAAAGGGGGAGTTCAGTGGTTTGTTCATGGTGGCACCAACAGCCCCTCTATGTGAGAGCAAGGAGCCCACTACAGGAGCAGGGAGAGTGCGTGCTGCCAGCTCCTCTCCGTTGTAATTGGGAAGCCGGCTTGTTTGAAGTACCGTTTCACAGGTGCGGGATTCATCCTCGACAGGTGACTGTGTTTTGATTTGTATTATCACTTCCAAAACAGAAGAGAGAGAGCCATTTCAGACCATAAAGCACGTTCTGCTTCACAAGAGATATTAGTGTTAAAAATCCGTCAGTGTTGCTAAATATTTACCCAATACTGGGTTTCTACCTTCTGCCAACCTGAAGCATTTTCTTGGCAAGTGCGCTTCATGGAACTTTGGAAGTCTCTCTGCCTTACTCCTCTAACTACATAAATACAGCCATCTGTCCGTGCTAGGTAAACAGACTGACCTCTATTCTTCTTACCATTTTTTTAAACTTTTGTTTTAATTTCTTGAAATTTGTCCAGAATGATCCCTACTCTGCTGCCGATTCTTTCTTAGGAGCCAAAAAGACACAATTATAAGGAACTCCAAAAACAACCCGAGTGTTCTTTTTTTGCCCAGTGTTATTTGAAACCCCTCTGAGAATCATAATTTGCAAGCTCTGCACACTTTCCTTCCTTCTGAGAGGTCATTATGTATTTTTCTGTGTCTCCTACTGTTCCATTATTTTATTATTCTACTGGAGATGCTGGGTTTTTGTTCAGCATCAAATTTATTTCAAAGTTCACATTTGCTCAGAACCAAACTAGTGTCCTGCCACAACGGTAAATAAGACGAGATCAGTCGGTGTCGAATTAGTTCCTACTGTGTGTTTAGTTGCTAGGTTTGCTTTTAAAAGAAATACTCACATCTGGAGTATTTTTAACGCGTTCAAAGGGATTACTCATTGTCCCTCAAAAAGTCATTTTGAGACACTAAATAACTCGTTCTAGTGATGTCATCTCGCAAGCATTCCTAGAACTACTTTCTTCTTGAGAACGAAGTGGACGAGCTCTGAGCTGGGTTACGACCCAGAATGGCTCTCCATAGCTTGCTCATTCACTTGCTTGAAGCTTGGCTCTGAACCACTTCTGACTCTCTCTGAATTCAAATTCACTGTTAATGCTGACACGCCCAACCCTTCATCCCCCAGAAATTCAGAGGCCCATGATGTGGAGGCATTAGTTCCCAAAGAGGAATTTCGGAACGACCTTGACCTGCCCCAGCCCTGGTGGCAAGAAAGACCCACCTGCTGCTGAACAGTGACAACAAATGATATGAATGAGTGTTGATCTAGCAAGGTCATAACAGCTTCAGGACAGCATCACGCCTCACTTGCTGAGCAGCCGTTATCTGAGTACCCGGCATGGGCACTGTACTGAGAGAGACCCTGGGCATGGAGTCGTGAACAAAAGAGGGCTCTCTGCCCTCAGAGGGCTTCACTGTGGTCTCAATCGGTGCTGACTGAGTTATAAACTGTTAGCGCTCTAGACTCTCGGAGAAAGGGGACGTTAAACAAAGGAGGCTGTCTGATGTTCCTGAACCACTGGGGTCATGAACTAGTATGTGATGAAAGGGTAGGGTGTGGACAGAGACATGCCGGCAGAGGTCAGACATCCGGGCAGCCTCCGGGGGGCGGGGGTGAGTGCATGAGCCTCCTGCATGTGGGAGCAGTGGGAACCCGGCTTGCCTGAACCCCAGGGAGATGCTCCTGGGAGAGGCATCAGGACATGTGCTGTTAGGCCCAGAGGCACCTGGCATTTAAAAAGATGCCTTCCCCAGTCTTTCAGGGCCCCCAAAGACAGAATAACTGTGCATAAGGAAGTGGGAATAGCCCTGGACTTGGAATGAGGAGGTGGTGAATCTGGTCCCAGGGCCACGGGGAACCCTGAAATCTGGGGACAGAGGCCACTGCAGGGAGCCGTGTTACTACTTTTCAAATGAGAGGTCTTGACCTGGAGAAGTTATCTGCCCAAAGCCAACGGTCATTCTGGGGCTCAGCTGGAATGTGAAACCAGGGCTTCTGTGTCCTTCAGTATCCCTTCAGTTTGTCAAAGAATGATGAGAACATTTAGCTGGGGCCCTTAGGGCCATGCTGAGGAGGGTCTGGACCCTTCGTCAAAAACTTGCTACTCCTTCCCTGAGTCTAGAGGGTATTCATTGTCTCAGAACCCCTCTGCCACTCACCATCTGCACACACAATTGAGCAATCTCTAGGTCTTCTTCTTTACAGCTGTATTGAGATGTAATTTGCATATCAGAAAACTAACCCATTTCAAGAGTGCAATTTAATGATATGTAGTAAATTTATAGATTTGTGCAACCATCATCATAATATAGTTTTAGAAGATTGCATCAAGCCTGTAAGATCCCTCATACCCATTATATGGAAACATTCACACACACACACACTCTTATACGCTGGATGGTTCAACTGGAATATTGATCTCCTGCCCTATTTAAGCTTTTCGTGCAACACGTATTTTTAACGGGGAACTGGTAAAGAATCTGCCTGCCATGAAGGAGACACCAGTTCAATCCCTGGATCAGGAAGATCCCTGGAGAAGGAAATGGCAACCCACTCTAGTATTTTTGCTTGGAAAATCTGTTGGACAGAGGAGCCTAGTGGGCTACAGTCCATGGGGTTGCAAAGAGTCAGACATGACTTAGCAACTAAACAACAACATATTTGTAGCAATCAGGTTTCAACATTTAGAAAAGTTTGCTGCTATGTAATAAAACTTGCCTGCCATATACTTTAATGACTATATGGCAGACTCTTCAAAGAGTATTCCACCTTTTCTTCTCAACAGTTACTTTTCCTTCCAATTTTCTTATTCATATTTATTTCAGGAATTCTACCCATAGAGATGTGATATGGTAAATATATTTGTAGGACAACCTAAGAGGCGAGACAGAGAGCTAATTTCGTAGATAACCAAACACTCTTTAAACAATAATAAAAATATATATTCTCATATAAGAGTGAGCAAAAATATAAACAGATATTCTAGAAATAGGAAAAGAATGCATCTAATCAATATGCTATACTAATAGAGATGCAATTAAAGCAACAGCTCATTTCTCCTATGAAATTGGCAATGAGTTAAAAAATATTTTTAATTGAGGTATAATGAATTGTGTGTAATGAAATAAAATTGCAATACATTTAAAGTATACATGATGATATGCTATACATTGTGAAAGGATTCCCACCATCAAGATAATCAGCACGTCCATTGCCTCACATATTTATCTTCCGTATTTTGGTAAGCACACTTACTTAAATTCTGCTCAGCAAGTTTCAGTTATGGTTGTAGTTTAGTCACGAAGTTGTGTTTGACTCTTGGTGACCCCATGGATTGTAGCCTGCCAGGCTCCTCTGTCAAATTTCAATTATACAGTACAGTATAATCATTACAACTGTAAGTATTTTATTATCAGCTGTACTTAGGTCCTCAGACTTTACTGCTCTTATAACTGAAAGTTTGGATCCTTCAGGGCTTCCCTGATAACTCAGTTGGTAAAGAATCCACCTGCAATTTGGGAGACCCCAGTTCGATTCCTGGGTTGGGAAGATCCGCTGGAGGAGGGAAAGGCTACCAACTCCAGGATTCTGGCTTGGAGAATTCCATGGACTGTGTAGTCCATGGGATCCCAAAGAGTTGGACACAGCTGGACGACTTTCACGTGCATCCTTTTACCAACCTCTGCCTGTTCCCCCCACCTCTCAGTCCCAGGCAGTCACCGTTCTACTTTCTTTCTCCACATAAAGTGATGCCACCCAGTATCCGTCTTGACTGCCTGACGTATTCCACTTAGCATAGTGTCCTCCAGGTCAACTCATTTGTTGAAAGTGGCACGGTTTTCCTCCTTTTTAAGGCTAAATAACATTCATATATATCACAGTGTGTTTTTCCGTTTATCTGCCAGTGGACACGTTGGTTCTTTGTGTAACTTTGCTGTTAGGAAGAATGCTGCAGTGAACTTGGGAGTGCCCAGGTCTCTTTGGGATGACGATTCGCTTCTTTTGGATGTATACCCAGAAGTGGGATTGCTGGGTCAGGTGGCAGTTCTGAATAGGAGCAGGTCAGGGCACACTTGTTAGCACAGGACAGTTATCGCGAGGCTGAGTGCAGCAGTTAGAGGTCTTGCTCTGCTAATGGTCAGCCTCGTGGTTGCCCTCGTGACAGAGGGGGCTGTGGGAGGTGGATGGCAGCCTGCTCCCTGGAACCCTACGGGCCTACCAGCCTCGGGGCCCGCGGGTGAGCTGTGGGCCGGGGACAGGCTGAGGGCTGTGTCCTGCAGGGCTCCAGAGCCCTCATCACAGCTGCCAGCTAGCCTGTCCCGGCCTTGAGACAATGGGAACCCCTTCCCCACCCCTGCTTCCGCAACCTGATGGCAGCTGTGGTCTTCATGGGTAGCAGACTGTGGAGGCCTCAGCAGCTGGAGCGTGTGGACACTGCCATTCAGGTACCAGCTTCAGCCAGCTCCAGTCTCTCTGTTTAAGTTTCAAATCTCGGTCCAGCATAGGTCAGTTGTCCACCCCTAGGAGGTGGCCAGAGGTCAGGGTTAAGCTGCAAGGACCTTGCACGTCGTTATTTCAGGTCCACCTCTGTGGGTGGGGCTCTTCTCAACGAAGGGCAGTTGTTTTAAGCCGGGAATTAACCCAATGGGTACTCGCTGACCTTAGTTCCCTGCCCACGTCTCCTGCACTGGAAGGCAGATTCGTAACCACTGGACCACCAGGGCAAGTTCCGAGGTGTATGTGGTTTTGATTTGCATTTCCCTCACACTTCAGTGATATTGAATACCTTTCCATGTACCTGTTGGCCATTTGTGTGTCATCTCTGGAAAAAAATGTCTTCAGGTCCATTGCCCATTTTTTGATTGGGTTGTTTAGCTTTTTACTATTGAGTTGTTTAAGTCCCTTGTCTGTTTTAGATGCTAACCCTTCATCAGATGTGTGCTTTGCAAATCTCCAATTCCATGGGTCACCTTTTCATTTTGTTGATGTTTCCTTTGCTGTGCAGAGGTGTTTTAGGCTGATATCCTACTTGCTTATTTTTACACTCCCTTTCCCACATTTTGTTTCTGAAGTCACAATTTAAATCTTTTTATCTTGTATATTCATTAACAAATTATTATAATTATAGTTATTGTAAATAATTTCTTTTTACCTGTATATTAGAGTTAGAAGTTATTTATAACCTCCCTTGTAAATACTCCCCATCATTATAATATTAGAGTATTACAAATTTATATATTTACCCTTACCAGTGACTTTTACACTTTCTTGTATTTTTTGTTACTGATTTGAATTCAGCTCATTGAAGTCCCTTTAACATTTATAGTAAGGCTGGTCTAGCGGTAATAAACTCCTTCAGCTTTTGTTTAACTGGAAAACTTTTTATATTTCTTTCAATTCTGAAGGACAGCTTTGCTGGGTATTGTGTTCTTGGGCATAATCCTACACTACCTTCTAGCCTGCAGTTTTCTGCTGAAAAATCTGCTCATAGACCTAGAGGGGTTCCCTTGTGCATAAACAAGTTACGTTTCTCTTACTTCTTTTAAGATTCTCTCCTTGTCTTCAACTTTTGACAATTTAATTGTAATACATCTCAGATTTCAATATGAGTCTCTTTAAATTCATCTCCTTTGGTGCTTTCTGAGATTCCTAGATCCGAATGTCTGTTTCTTTCCCCAGGTTCTGTGAAAAGCTTTCTGCCTCTTTCTCTCTTTCTTCTCCTCTTGGGATCCCCACATGCATATTGCTGTTCTATTTGATAGTGTCCCATAAGTGTCTTAAGCTATCTTCACTCATTCTCAATCTTTTTTTTTTTTTTT
>SJYX01001025.1:110576-123574 GCA_006410675.1 Oreotragus oreotragus | reverse complement strand
GAACCGACTTGAAGACAGAGTTTGGGGTAAATGCATAGTACATTAGCATAGCTTAAGATAAACATTTCCATAAGAAAAAGGCATTGGTTAACTTCAGGTGAAACCAGGTATCATTATGGCAACACAGAATTTTAAGAGAAACCTCCTTTTAAATTTGTATAGAGAAGGAAAAAATATCGCTAGTTTGTTTCCTCCTGTCGCTTAAGAGAGATAAAATGTCTGACACTTGGAGGCTATTTCCTCCGTTTGGGACAGCTGAAATCAGAGAGGTGAGGGGTCCAGGCCTCCAGCAAATGGGACTGATTTCCTTACAGCGAATAAGACTCTTTTTGCAGTGCGAAGGCAATAGGAAAAGGCCGTACACCACGTGGGCTTAGCTTTGTGAGACCTGGAAGTCTTATGGTCGATTTACAGAAGTGAGTGTGTGGCTCAGGTCTTAGGCACCCTTGGAATTTCCAGCTGGGAAGGTTTCCTTCTGATGCCAGCGCCCAGTGCCTGCCTTCCTGCCGAAAGCCCGTGGGGTTATATTGTCCTCTCATGCACGTGTACTCCAGTCTGTGAAACCTGAATTAAAAGCTGCTTCTCGAATTGATTCCATTAGTCTTTACCTACGTGGTGTAGCCTCTGTTGCATCCACTGGTGATTAACTTCATTGAGGACAGAGGACAGCGACAAGTTTAGAAGCTCTGGCATTGCAGTGAATTAGATTAGTCAGTGTTCCAGTCCGAGCGTCTCCCGCCCACCCCTGGTGGGGGAGAGCGTGTGAGACCAGATAATACACATACAGCAACTGGGAATCCCCTTCTCAGGCCAGTTTTAGTTTATATTGGACATATGCCTGGGTTCTCAGTTTAAAAGAACAAGATTTCATTATGATTTTGGTAACCCTATTTTTACAGATTTCCATTGGTTATTTGCATATTTTTAATTTTAGCAGCCTGAGTTGTACTAAGAAAAATAGGTTTTTACAAACTGACAGATCTCGAGTACAGACTTGTGGTCGCCAGGGGGAAAGAAGGGTAGAGGAGGGGTGGATTAGGAGTTTGGGATTAGCAGATGCAAACTACTATACATAAGTATATAAAATATATTCATATATATAATAGATAAACAACAAGTTCCCACTGTATAGCACAGGAAACTAAGTCCAATATCCTGTGATAACCCTAATGGAAAAGAATTTGAAAAAGAACGCATATATGTGTGTGTGTGTGTGTATATGTATATATATAACTGAATCACTTAGCTGTAGAGCAGAAATTAGCATTGTAAATCAACTATACTTCAATAAATACATTTTTAAAAAAGAAAAATAGGTGTAAAAAATCTTAATAAGAAAAGTGTTTTTTATTTTTCAGCAGCTACTGCTTTTCCAAAAGCTTTCCATCAATTGTTATGAACACACTGTACTTCCTATTATTTTTCAAACTATAGGTCCCTCTACTGTAGGAACAGAATGAAGATTTTTTGGCTTTTTTGTAGATCTGTCAAATTGCTGACTCTTTGCAGTCCCATGCACTGTAGCCCGCCAGGCTCCTCTCTCCATGGAATTCTTCAGTTAGGCAGGAATACTGGAGTGGGTAGCCATTCCCTTCTCCAGGGGTTCTTCCTGACCCAGGGATTGAACCCAGGTCTCCTGCATTGCAAGCAGATTCTTTACTGTCTGAGCCACCAGGGAACCTCAAATTAGTGATTTTGACAGTGATCTCCTTGTTCTAAGCTCAAGCCTGCCCAGGCTTCAAGTCTGACCTGGAGTCTGTGTTTACAGTCCAGGGATGCATTGTCAACTAGAAAGTTCTTTTCTGGTTCTGCCCAGGAAGGAGCATGGTTTTCCCGCTTTATCTCACTCCACATCTCGTGCTCTGTCTCCCACGCACAGGCCAGCTGTAATGCCTCCCTTTCACCAGATATGGTGCTCCTGTTGGCTTCCAGCATTAAACGCATGTGCAAGTGTAATCAAAATCACCAGGTTCCGCTGTTGGCGGCACTTAACTGATAAGAGTGCAATAACATGAATAATATGTGTGAGTGATGACTCTGATATGGAAACTGAAGATAAAATCACACTCTGATCTGCAGCAGCCCCTGCCACAGATAAAAGTCGACTCTGCCACTTTGCATTTGATGGGATTAACCCAGTGTTTTATTTTGTAAAGAGTCAATTGCTGAGCACAAAGCATTCTGGAGTTCACTGTGGTCATTGGCCAGGCCTGTGGAGGTGGACCCTCCATTGGGAGCAAACCTGGAGACGTTGCTGAGAGAGAGAAAGAAGTAATTTAATTTAATGTAATTTAATCTCTCTCATCCATGTTTGGATGTGAGAGTTGGACCATAAAGAAGGCTGAGGGCCAAAGAATTGATGCTTTTGAACTATGGTGCTGGAGAAGACTTTTGAGAGTCCCCTGAACAGCAAGGAGATCCAACTAGTCAATCCTAAGGGAAATCAACCCTGAATATTCATTGGAAGGACTGATGGTGAAGTTGAAACTCCAGTTCTTTGGCCGCCTGTTGTGAAGAGCCGACTCATTGGAAAAAACCCTGATGCTGGGAAAAACTGAAAGCAGGAGGAGTAAGGGTCGACAGAGGATGAGATGGTTTGATGGCATCTTCAACTCAACAGACATGAATTTGAGCAAACTCCAGGAGATGGTAAAGGACGGGGAAGCATGGCGTGCTGCAGTCCTTGAGGTCGCAAAGAGTCAGACATGACTTAGTAAGTGAACAGCAATCCTGGCAGCAGTCATATGTGTCTGGTAGGACAAGTATAATTCATTGTTGTTATTTTACAACAACAAAGAAGAAGGCAGAAAAGAATCTCAGAGAGGTTAAATGGATTCCTATTATTTTACCCATTGTGTAGGCATGATCCCTTCCCTCCAAGAGGTTATCATCTGGTAGGGAATAAAAGGTTATCACTATCAGATGATAGTGATAACCCATAAAAGGAAAACTCACAGCCCCAAGTAGCCCATAAACCATAAAGAAGTGACACAAATCATGGGCGAGAGAGAGAGGGCTGGGCATCCCTTGCTGAGGACAGCACTGGCCAGTGACCTGATTCAAAGAGGTGGGAGTGAGAAAGAATGAAGAAGTAAGTAAAGTTGGAATAACATGAAATGAAAATCGAAAGAACTCAGGGCAAGAAAAGCTCAGACAGGACAGGAAGGAAGTCCATCAGCCTTAGAGGGGGACAATGTAGGAAGGTAACAGAGAGTAACTCTGCAGTGTGCCTTGACAGCATCCTGTGGTGGAACATCCTGAGTGTGTGGAGCAGGGCCACCGAAGCCGCGTGGCATGGCCAGTTTCAGATAAAACACCTCTGTGGCTGTGGCCAAGGTAGATAGCATAGGGAAGCAGTTACCAGGGACAGAGACCAGTAGTTTTTCTATTCAATGCATCTAGTAGGAATAAGGTACAGTTTACATTTTTTTTCTAGTTTCATCTTTTTGCAAGCTCAGTACACTTTGCAGATCTTTCCTAACTGCGTGTTTTGAACTTTAAGATTATTAGACCTCAGCATAACATGCAAATTTTTGTTTCTTCTCTCTTTTGATAATAAAGAGCTGTGCTCCTTATTGAATGGCCGCTCTAAGTCTCCCGCCGTTTGTCCTGAGATGGGCTGATACTGGTGCTATCAGTGCAAGTGGAAGCTACATGACGGTGGGGAGGCAGGGGTGCAAAATGAGTGTATGAGCATCTTCTCACCTTGCTGCAGAGTCCTGGGACCCATGGTTAGTCTTGCTGTCTAACAAGGCAGGAACATGGAAACTGGCCTATGTAACCCCTGGTTCTGAAGATTGGTATGTGGAGGAGAGAGAAAGGGCTGGACAGTTCATGAAAGACAACCTTCTATACTCCTGTTACTTAACCTTATCTGTTTATTCATTTAGGACAGAATTGAGTCTATTTGCTATATAGAGACTTGGCATTTAGTCTGTCTAGGAAATAAGAAGATACTCTGATATATATCCCTTGCATAACTAGACATCTTTCCTTGGGAAATGGGACTGTTGAGGCTGTGTTAACACAGATACATTGACTGTTTTTTTATATATATACTTAAAATTTCTTTTGCTTTTCTGTTCCCAACTTACCTCTTATATAACAGGCTCTAGGTTCATCCACCTCACTAGAACTGACTCAAATTCATTCTTTTTATGGCTAAGTAATATTCTACCATGTATATATACCATATCTTCCTTATCCATTCATCTGTTGACGAACATTCAGGTTGCTTCCACATCCTGGCTATCGTAAACAGTGCTACAGTAAACACTGGGATATTAACACACATCTGCGGAATCTAGAAAAATGGTGTTGATGAACCTATCTGCAAGGAAGGAATGGAGACACAGACATAGAGAAGGGACTTGTGGACACTGGAGGAGAAGGAGAGAGCAGGACGAATGGAGAAAGTAGCATCAACAGATATACACTATCATGTGTAAAATATGAATAAATAGCTGATGAGAAGTCACTGTATGACGCATGGAGTCCAGACTGGCACTCTGTGGTGACTCCCCTATCACTTGGGGATAGGGGAGAGATGGGGAGGAGGGTACAAGAGGGAGGGGATATATGTATAATTATGGCTGGTTTGCATTGTTGTACAGTGGAAACAAACACA
Organism: Oreotragus oreotragus; assembly: GCA_006410675.1. Classification (NCBI taxonomy): domain Eukaryota; kingdom Metazoa; phylum Chordata; class Mammalia; order Artiodactyla; family Bovidae; genus Oreotragus; species Oreotragus oreotragus. The sequence goes on along the minus strand of SJYX01001025.1, from coordinate 118,947 downwards.
ACATTGTAAACATTAAAAAATTTAAAAAGTAAAGCAGATTGACTTCAAAAAAAATTTTTTGATGTATATTTGATTTACAATGTTGTGTTTCAGGTATACCACAAAATGATTCAGTTATATATACACATATACAGTTATTTTTTAGACTCTTTTCCATTTTTTAGACTCTTTTTTTATTACAAGACATTGAATATAGCTCCCTGTGCTATACAGTAGTTCTCTGCTGTTTACCCGCTTTATTTATAGGAGTGAATATCTGCTAATCTCAGACTCCTAATTCTCCCTCCCCCGCACCTTTCCCGTTTGGTGACCACAAATTTGCTTTCTATGTTTGTGAGTCTACTTCTGTTTTGTAAATAAATTCATTTGTATCATTTTTTTAGATTTTTAATTGCATCAGTTGGCTAAGAAGCATAAGCTCTTAACTGAGGACCTCCCAGCTGCTGGGGAACAGGGTATGATGTCATTCCTGAGTGACAAGAAAATCAGAAAGGAAAGAAGGTAGACAGATGCAAGCCCTAGCAGAAAAGTTTATCAGAAAGTACCTCCCTAGAGTTTGGAGTAATCGGCTTCAAACTTTATATTTCTCTTCCTGTCTTATCTGTGGCCCAGGAAGTGGGTAACGAACAGCTGAGTCCGGGTGAGGATGGGAAGAAGAGCAAAGCAAAGATGAGGGGTGATTGGTCTGATGAGGTTAGGAGGTCTGAGCAGGGCAGGGGTGAGGACTGCTGAATGCAATGGCGTGGGGTCCATGGTCTGGCAATGGGACACAGCATCCTTTCCTTGTAGAGAAAATAATCTGAGGCAAACTAAGTGAAGGTTTAGCAGTTATGAAAAAGTTTACCTTTGCTTACATCTAAATCACTCCCAGAAATAAGGTACCAATGAAACACTTTTTTAAAGTCACATCTTTCTTCACTGGCTGTTACTGCTATGTCAGAGATCTATTCTGATGAGAAAGCTTAAGGAGTTTTTCTCCAGTATAAAGTACAAATCATACTCAGGAATCATAATAATCTCTTTAAATAAGTTTCTGTTTCAGTACTATGTAATTTCTATTAATCATTCCTAACTTAATTATGGATTACATTTGCACAATACTTCATTCTTTTATAAAAACACTTTCCCAGATACTCTGTCATCTCAGATTTCTGACATCTAAAACAGAAATTCTACCTCTCATTTTAGAGAGAATTCTGAAACTCAGCTTGGTACTAATCAGCATCAGATCTGCTTTTTATTGAATGATTAAACATTAAGGAACCATGCTCATATATGTGTATATACACACATACATATAGAGTTAGGGATTATATATATACACATATTATATCTATATAATCTCATTTAATCCTCATGATTAAGCCATGAGATAGTTAGCATCTCTATTCCCTCTGTTTCAAAGATGCCACAAGCTGAGATCTGGTTGCTTCCAAAGCTGACGGTTTGAAATCACCACAACTGGCTGAAGATGTGATTTACCTAAGCTCACGGAGCTAGTAAGTGACAGAAGAGGAAATAAAAATAGTCTGTTTGCACTTAAGTTTCACATGAAACCCTAGTAGAGAACTTTAATGAATCAGTCTTAGAAAGTCATTGCACATTAATTAAAAACAAGTATATGTAAGAGTTTGGGGAAATTCTAATAAACTATTTGGGACTTCTCTTTTGGCTTAGATAATAAAGAATCTGTCTGCAATGCAGGAGACCTGGGTTCTATTCCTGGGTCGGAAAGATATCCTGGAGAAAGGAATGGCAACCCATTCCAGTATTCTTCCCTGGAGAATCCCATGGACAGAGGAGCCTGGCAGGCTACACTCCATGGGGTGGCAAAGAGTCGGATGGACTTACTATCTTTACTATTCCTTCATAAATTTAGTGGTACTCGTTAGATGGAAAAATCACATGGAAATATTTAGCTATAATTAATGTTAGCAGGCAATTTTGCATTGACATATAGGTGCTCCTTTCAATTCAACAAGATAATTTTGAGCAAGGTGCTTTATTTAGGCCACACAAAGATGAGTAGACAGTATCCCTCTTGAAAGAAATGTTCAGTCCTTCTTTAGAGTTCTGTTCTTAAAAGACATTAGGTTTCCTAAGCATGATTTTTATTCCACATTGGGAGAAGGGTATCAGAAGAGGGAAAAATGGTTGAATGCAGACTGAGGTGTTTACTCACAAAACTACACCACAAAAAGGAACATAACAGTTACTATGAAAAAGAGAGAGGGGAAAAGTGCCTTGGAGGAGGATGAGAAGGGCCCTCTCTTATCATATTGGAACAAAAGGGGAGTCAGCAAAGGCCTCAAGACAGAGGTGACGTTTAAGACGAGCCTTCATGAATGGCTAGAATTCCAAAATGCATGTGGCTCTAGGGCATTCACACATGAAGAGAATGTTGTAAGTAAAAGCAGAGACAGTAGGATTTGTACTAAGGGGATAGATGTGTGCACTTCAGCGGTGGCATTTTTGAACTTGAGCAAAGCAATTAATTTTTTTGAACTTTGACTTCCTCACCTGTAACATGGAGATGCTAATAACTACATTAAGGGTTGAGTGTAAACTTGAATGGAACTAGCACTCTGAAAACCATAAAGCACAACCAGTGGCACCATCAACACCTTTGTTACTGTGTGTATTAGTTCAGTCTCTCAGTTGTGTTCAACTCTGCAACTCCATGGACTGCAGCCCGCCAGGTTCGTCTGTCCATGGGATTCCCTAGCTCAGAATACTGCAATGGGGTACCATTTCCTCTTCCAGGGAATCCTCCCAATCCAGGTACTGAACCTGAGTCACTTGTGTCTCCTGGTGGGTTCTTTACCAAAGGTTCCACCTGGGAAGCCCTTATGGCTGTGAATGTGATGGTATATGAAGATTGTGGAGCCAGGGAAGCTTTTCCTTTGGATCTTCACTTTAGGAAAATTAATTCAGCAGAGATGTGTGGGAAGGATTAATGATAAAAGTAGAAAGAGAACCATCAGAGAACCATTAACATCCTTCAGGTTAAAAATAATGAAGGTGTGATTAACATCCTTCAGGTTAAAAATAATGAAGGTGTGATTAGAATGGTAGTTCAGGTGAGTGGAAAGGTAGAGACGTTGCAAGGATATGTTGCAAGAATGCTAATTAAGAAATGCACTGAACTGACTCTGTCCCTAGACACAAATTCAGCAGTGTTGCTTTGCAGCCTCTTTAAAAGAGATAACATGGTTTGATACATGATAGAACAGGCAAGGCTTGGGGAGCAGAGGAGAGATGATAGAGAAACCTTGGTAACAGCAGGATAGATAAGGGACACCTTAAGTGCATGAGGTTGGTCCCCCGTAAGTCCTTCCAGGGTGGACTTCCAGAAAATGTCTTCACCTAAACAGAGAATTTCTTGCTTTTCTCAAAATCAGTTCAGTTCAGTCTCTCAGTAGTGTCTGACTCTTTGTGACCCCATGGACTGCAGCACACCAGGCTTCCCTGTTCATCACCAACTCCTGGAGCTTGCTCATACTCATGTCCATCGAGTCGGTGATGCCATCCAACCATCTCATCCTCTGTCGTCCCCTTCTCTTCCCACCTTCAATCTTTCCCAGCATCAGGGTCTTTTTCAGTGAGTCAGTTCTTCCCATCAGGTGTCCACAGCATCAGAGTTTCAGCTTCAGCGTCAGTCCTTCCAATGAATATTCAGGACCGATTTCCTTTAGGATAGACTGGTTGGATCTCCTTGCAGTCCAAGGGACTCTCAAGAGTGTTCTCCAACACCACAGCTCAAAAGTATCAGTTCTTCGGCACTCAGCTTTCTTTATGGTCCAACTCTCACATCCACACATGACTACTGGAAAAACCATAGCTTTCACTAGATGGACCTTTGTTTGCAAAGTAATGTCTCTGCTTTTTAATATGCTGTCTAGGTTGGTCATAGCTTTTCTTCTAATGAGCAAGTGTCTTTTAATTTCATNGCTCAAAAGTATCAATTCTTCGGCACTCAGCTTTCTTTATGGTCCAACTCTCACATCCACACATGACTACTGGAAAAACCATAGCTTTCACTAGATGGACCTTTGTTTGCAAAGTAATGTCTCTGCTTTTTAATATGCTGTCTAGGTTGGTCATAGCTTTTCTTCTAATGAGCAAGTGTCTTTTAATTTCATGGCTGCAGTCACGATCTGCAGTGATTTTGGAGCCCAAACAAATAAAATCTCTCACTATTTCTATTGTTTCCCCATCTATTTGCCATGGATTGATAGGACCGGCTGCCATGATCTTAGTTTTCTGAATGTTGAGTTTATTTCTCAGAATGAATCACCTCTTGCCTCAGTGCTTGTCACTTAGGTTCGGAAGTGGAAGGAATCAAGAAATAGGGTTCAGAACTGATTTGTAAATTCCAAGTCAGTTTCTTGGTAATCAGAAATGGATTCAATTTAATTCTACAATCAGTTCCAGGAGATGGAACTGGAGAAAAATACTGGATATGAATGAAACAAATATCGTCCCCCTGCCACCTTGCACTCTCTCTCTCTCACAGTTTAGTGAGAGTGTATGTCAAAAAGCAGATGAAGTATTATTACATGTTGAGCTAAAGTTGTATTCTTTATTTGTTTTTTCCCTTCTCCATGAATGACATTTCTATGAAGACCAAAATGATGTTTGGGACTTACTGGAAACTTATACGGCTCATAATAAAATAAATAGCCCCTCTGAATAATGATCCCCGTGTTTTGTGCATTCCTTCAGAAACACCCTGTGAACTTTGTTGGAAGCAGCCCCCTTTGTGTGATATTTTNATTTCTATGAAGACCAAAATGATGTTTGGGACTTACTGGAAACTTATACGGCTCATAATAAAATAAATAGCCCCTCTGAATAATGATCCCCGTGTTTTGTGCATTCCTTCAGAAACACCCTGTGAACTTTGTTGGAAGCAGCCCCCTTTGTGTGATATTTTCCATGGAACTTTTACCACTGGGTCGTCCCTTTACTTAGGAGCTTAAATGAAATGAAAATAGGATAGCCTAGTAAATATTTCTAAGGTAGAAACATTGATGGAGATAGCCATGGAACCAGGAATTGGTAGATGAGGAAAAGAAATCATAAAAGTGAGTTTCAGATCTTTTTTAAAAAAGTTCCTTTTGCTTATTATTTATCTCTGTTCATTCCTTATCTCTTCCATGCCTTACTAAGACCGGCTTATGAAGCTGTTTTACGTGCTACTTCGAACGCTCTCTGTTTGACAGCGTTGTTTTTTTCTCCCTCGCTTTAGGAGATGACCTGGCCCCCACCACTTGCTGCTATTCAACCACCTGGCAAAGTGGAACCAAGCAAANTGCTTGGGGAGCAGAGGAGAGATGATAGAGAAACCTTGGTAACAGCAGGATAGATAAGGGACACCTTAAGTGCATGAGGTTGGTCCCCCGTAAGTCCTTCCAGGGTGGACTTCCAGAAAATGTCTTCACCTAAACAGAGAATTTCTTGCTTTTCTCAAAATCAGTTCAGTTCAGTCTCTCAGTAGTGTCTGACTCTTTGTGACCCCATGGACTGCAGCACACCAGGCTTCCCTGTTCATCACCAACTCCTGGAGCTTGCTCATACTCATGTCCATCGAGTCGGTGATGCCATCCAACCATCTCATCCTCTGTCGTCCCCTTCTCTTCCCACCTTCAATCTTTCCCAGCATCAGGGTCTTTTTCAGTGAGTCAGTTCTTCCCATCAGGTGTCCACAGCATCAGAGTTTCAGCTTCAGCGTCAGTCCTTCCAATGAATATTCAGGACCGATTTCCTTTAGGATAGACTGGTTGGATCTCCTTGCAGTCCAAGGGACTCTCAAGAGTGTTCTCCAACACCACAGCTCAAAAGTATCAGTTCTTCGGCACTCAGCTTTCTTTATGGTCCAACTCTCACATCCACACGTGACTACTGGAAAAACCATAGCTTTCACTAGATGGACCTTTGTTGGCAAAGTAATGTCTCTGCTTTTTAATATGCTGTCTAGGTTGGTCATAGCTTTTCTTCCAATGAGCAAGTGTCTTTTAATTTCATAGCTGCAGTCACGATCTGCAGTGATTTTGGAGCCCAAACAAATAAAATCTCTCACTGTTTCCATTGTTTCCCCATCTATTTGCCATGGAGTGATGGGACCGGCTGCCATGATCTTAGTTTTCTGAATGTTGAGTTTATTTCTCAAAATAAATCACCTCTTGCCTCAGTGCTTGTCACTTAGGTTCAGAAGTGGAAGGAATCAAGAAATAGGGTTCAGAACTGATTTGTAAATTCCAAGTCAGTTTCTTGGTAATCAGAAATGGGTTCAATTTAATTCTACAGTCAGTTCCAGGAGATGGAACTGGAGAAAAATACTGGATATGAATGAAACAAATATCGTCCCCCTGCCACCTTGCACTCTCTCTCTCTCACAGTTTAGTGAGAGTGTATGTCAAAAAGCAGATGAAGTATTATTACATGTTGAGCTAAAGTTGTATTCTTTATTTGTTTTTTCCCTTCTCCATGAATGACATTTCTATGAAGACCAAAATGATGTTTGGGACTTCCTGGAAACTTATACGGCTCATAATAAAATAAATAGCCCCTCTAAATAATGATCCCCGTGTTTTGTGCATTCCTTCAGAAACACCCCGTGAACTTTGTTGGAAGCAGCCCCCTTTGTGTGGTATTTTCCGTGGAACTTTTACCACTGGGTCGTCCCTTTACTTAGGAGCTTGAATGAAATGAAAAAAGGATAGCCTAGTAGATCTTTCTAAGGTAGAAAGCATTGATGGAGATAGCCATGGAACCAGGAATTGGTAGATGAGGAAAAGAAATCATAAAAGTGAGTTTCAGATCTTTTTTTAAAAAGTTCCTTTTGNGTGGAACTTTTACCACTGGGTCGTCCCTTTACTTAGGAGCTTGAATGAAATGAAAAAAGGATAGCCTAGTAGATCTTTCTAAGGTAGAAAGCATTGATGGAGATAGCCATGGAACCAGGAATTGGTAGATGAGGAAAAGAAATCATAAAAGTGAGTTTCAGATCTTTTTTTAAAAAGTTCCTTTTGTTTATTATTTATCTGTGTTCATTCCTTATCTCTTCCATGCCTTACTAAGACCGGCTTATGAAGCTGTTTTACGTGCTACTTCAAACGCTCTCTGTTTGACAGCGTTGTTTTTTTCTCCCTCCCTTTAGGAGATGACCTGGCCCCCACCACTTGCTGCTATTCAACCACCTGGCAAAGTGGAACCAAGCAAATTTCCATTTCCAAATAAGGTGAGATCCTGCGTCACTCAGGATAAGTATACTTTACTCACACAAGATTTCCAGTGGACAGTGGGTTTTCCCTTCTTGTCTTTCCCTGTAAATATTCCTGGCAGGGGCACATGGGTCTGATTTCCAACAATTTGCAAGTGTACGTCCATTCATCCAAGGGATAACATCAAGCTTACAGTCCTATTATACCTCCACTTTCCTACTTCCTACAAAACATGATGACTATTCTAATTATTATTTTATCTAGAAACATTTGTGAAGTTGAAATGCATCTTATAATCATTTTATGCATTCAGTGTAATTGTGTGCCTTGTTTTTCTTTCTGAAAAGCTGTTATTAAATTAATGATGTATCTTAAAATCAGTGTCTTAAATTAAGGACATGAAGTATATAACTTCTTAGTTATCGTTTATAAAGCTGAAAATATTTTCTAGGACTTAATAAAAAAGATTTTCTGAGAACTAGCAAATGCAAAATATCTGTCACAAAATGTATTTCAATCATACATGAGTGTAATAAGTTTTGGTTTTTTTAATCATACAACCAACACATAATTATATACTCATTATAAAGATGTAATTATACAAATAGAAGAAGCAAAATATGAAGTTTATCACACTCTTGTCTTGTAGATTTTATTTCCCTACCCAGAGATTACCATCAAGAGTTTGGTGTATACGGTTTCAGTTCTTTTTCTTGTGCGTTATATACACATTTGTGCATATGCAGCTTTTTTTTTTTAAAGTCCTAAATGGTATAGTACTAAAAGTACTTTTTCTAAGAATTGATTTTTTTCCAGATACACACAATGCACAAATGTCATTGCTAAATGTTAAATCACAACTTTCTAAAGTAAATTATCGAAATAACTGTTCATTAAAGAATGCTCAAACTACCGCACAATTGCACTCATCTCACACGCTAGTAAAGTAATGCTCAAAATTCTCCAAGCCAGGCTTCAGCAATATGTGAACCGTGAACTCCCTGATGTTCAAGCTGGTTTTAGAACAGGCAGAGGAACCAGAGATCAAATTGCCAACATCTGCTGGATCATGGAAAAAGCAAGAGAGTTCCAGAAAAACATCTATTTCTGCTTTATTGACTATGCCAAAGCCTTTGACTGTGTGG
>SJYX01001025.1:95291-106700 GCA_006410675.1 Oreotragus oreotragus | reverse complement strand
CTACAGAGACTCTATATCCACATAAGGTCAAATTCACAGGTTGTGAGCAGACACGAGCTTCTGGGGGGACACTCTTCAACACCATCCTTGATTTTTCTCTTTCCCTCATGACATGCATCCAACCCAACATTAAATCATATCTCCCCTCCCTTCAAAATATGTCTAGAATCTAAATGTTTCTCCCCACCATCGCATCATAGAGGGCACAGAACTTGAAGTTTAAATAGGAAAAAAATCCTGTCTTCTCTAGGATTACTATAGAATTTGTGGGGAGCTATTTCAGCTCTAGATCTTTTGGTTTTTCTCAAGAAAGACTAGGTGACTTTACAAAGTATAGGAGCATCGGACTTCCCTGGTGGTCCAGTGGTTAAGAATCCACCTGCCAACGCGGGGGACACACATCCCAGTTCGGGGAAGGTGCCACATGCTGCAGAGCAGCTAAGCCCGTGGGCCAAAGCTCCCTTGCCCATGTGCTGCAACTACAGAAGCCCGCACACCCTAGAGTCCATGCTCCGCAACAAGAGAAGCCGCAGCAGTAAGCCTGCTCACCGCAACTGGAGAGGAGCTGCTATTGCTGCAACTAGAGAAAGCCCGTGCGCAGCGATAGAGACCCAGCACGGCCCCCAAAATTAAATAAATAAGTAACCTGTAGGCACATTGCATGATTTTAATAATGTCTTTCTTTCAAACGTTTCACAATGAGTATTGGTGATTTATCTTGTCCCAGTGAAATAAGACTGCATTAATGTCATTTCTACTATAACAGATCACCATAAACTTAGTGACTTAAGACAATGCAAATTTATTGTCTGACAACACTGGAAGTCAGAGTCTGAAATCTGTTTCACAGAGCTGGAATCCAGGTGTTAGCAGAGCTTTGTTTCCTCTTAGTGTTTTAAGGGAGAATTTGCTGTCTTGTCCTTCTCGGCTCCAAGTGGCTGCCCCTGTTACTTAGCTCATGGCTCTCATCATTCTGACCTCTAACCTCCTTGTCACATCTTCCCTGACTCTCCTGCCACTTCCCTTCCCTTTGTGGTGATGCTGGGCCCTCCTGGATAGGAGGATGATCTCCCGTCTCAAAATACTTAATCACTCTGCAAAGTCCCTTTTGCCACGAGAAGCAGCATACTCACAGGGCCTGGGAATTAAGATGAAGACGTCTTTGGAGGAGCCCTTGTTCTGCTTACTGCAAAGACCTCACTAATTCTCTTTTAACCTGTATCTCCACTAATTAGTATTCTGACAGCTGGAGGCTTGCAGTTCATTAATTAGATTATGAATGTTTGGGATTATCAAGATTGCTAGTGTGTAGGAGCTAGAATTGTTTATGGAACTTGCAGGGCAAAATCTCCAAAATGACTAATAAATAATGAAATTAAGCCCTTATTGAGATTAAAGGAGCAATTTGACCTCAAAGGAAAGTCGATTTAAATGTGCTTTCTGAGTTACCAGTAGCGCTAAGTTAATTAGCTACATACTTCCGAGAATTTCCCCAATTTGTCCGGGTATTAAAGGACATACATATAATAACGTCAACTGATACTGAACTTGGGTGTTTTTTCTCTTCTCTAAAGATTTAACTTCGAGTCACAATTCCCCAGACAAACACTACCAGACACGTCTGCCTTATTCTTCAAATCTTAAAAGTAATTGAATTTTGTAAAGAATGCATGCCATTAGCAGGTATTTCAACCAAGGGGGAAAAAAAAAAGAATCTGCTTTGTCTTTTTCCCTTGATTTCCAGAGCAGTCTCATAAGTTTTGAAACACAAATAGGGAATTAAAATTGTAGAACTTTTTTCAACCCCAGAAGGCATCTGTGCAAATCTAATGGCATTTCGCAAACATTTCACATGGCAATGAATGCTGAAACTGATGGGATCAGATCTGGTTTGAAACTGTTCTTGCTGATCAGTTTCTAAAGCATTAGGCAGAAGAGTTCTAGCATGATTAGAGAAATGAGAGCCCTGTTGCCTTTCTCTCTATACAGTACAAGGAGAATGAAAGCCAGCAAGCATGAAGGAAAGCATTTTGAAGTTGAAAAGTTTATGATCTGTATCCCTCTTTGGGTTCCTGGCATGCTTTAGAAATGACCACAAAATGTTTCGGCTAAACCTTCACTTTTACTTCATTGCCTCAAAGTAAATGCTTAAATTGATTTTAATTTGCATTATTTTAGGTGTTCTGAGCTTCATAGAAAAGAACGTGCTTGGTGGGAAAGAAGGAAAGCCAAACCACAGCACGTGCTCTTTTCCCTATAGTAACTAGCTTTATGTGGGGGTCTGAAAAGCAAAGAAGCTCTATTTCCATTTCGTGTCTTTATAATTCCTATGATGGATTGACAGACAAGCAAGAGGACGTATGAGTACAGCAGTCTTCAGATGGTTCCGAAAAGCCATTTTTTAAAAAATTGGAGTATAACTGCTTCAGAATGTTGTGTCAGTTTCTGCTGTTATTCCCACTGCTGAGCATGTACTCTGAGAAAACCATAATTCAAAACGACACATGTGCCCCACTGTTCATTGCAGCACCATTTACAGTAGCCAGGACACAGAAACAACCTTAATGGCTAACAAAAGATGGACGGATAAAGAAGATGTGGTACACATATACAATGGAATATATATTTAGCCATAAAAGAATGAAACTGAATCATTTGTAGAGATGTGGATGGACTTAAAGACCATCATACAGAGTAAAGTAAATCAGAAAAAAAAAAAAAACCGAGTATAATATGAAACCTAGAAAAATGGTACTGAGAAACCTATTTTCAGGGCAGGAATAGAGACAAAAAACCACTTTCCAGTAGCGTCTTCACACGATAAGGGCTCTTTTCCATCAGCAACATAGCTTAAGAGCCACTCTATTTTATTGGTCTAAGGTGCATATTTTTTTTTCACATTTTAAGATCCTAGTATCAGGATCTGTCTTACATTGATGGCATTTTACAATTAATTGGCAGCAGTTGTCTTCAACAGTATTGCATAAGGTAATGCAGCCTTACACAGTTTGGCATCTGGTCCCATTACTTCATGGGAAATAGATGGGGAAACAGTGGAAACAGTGTCAGACTTTATTTGGGGGGGGCTCCAAAATCACTGCAGATGGTGACTGCAGTCATGAAATTAAAAGACGCTTACTCCTTGGAAGGAAAGTTATGATCAACCTAGATAGCATATTAAAAAGCAGAGATATTACTTTGCCAAAAAGGTCCGTCTAGTCAAGGCTATGGTTTTTCCAGTGGTCATGTATGGATGTGACAGCTGGACTGTGAAGAAAGCTGAGCGCTGAAGAATTGATGCTTTTGAACTGTGGTGTTGGAGAAGACTCTTGAGAGTCCCTTGGACTGCGAGGAGATCCAGCCAGTCCATTCTAAAGGAGATCAGTCCTGGGTGTTCATTGGAAGGACTGATGCTAAAGCTGAAACTCCAATACTTTGCCCACCTCATGCGAAGAGCTGACTCATTGAAAAGACCCTGATGCTGGGAGGGATTGGAGACAGGAGGAGAAGGGGACGACAGAGGATGAGATGACTGGATGGCATCACCGACTTGATGGACTTGAGTTTAAGTGAACTCTGAGAGTTGGTGATGGACAGGGAGGCCTGGCGTGCTGCGATTCATGGGGTTGCAAAGAGTCGGACATGACTGACTGAACTGAGCTACCTTTGATGAAATATAGTTATTTATTATAATGCTTCCTCGAATGGTTTTCTCAGACACTAGTATGCTCAGTTATTTCTGTCTTCAGCGAAATGATTTGTACAAACTTTACTTCCCAACTCATTACTGCCTTTAAAGAAGTTCTGGGATTTCTGTGTACCCAACAATAGTTTAGGTGTTGGGAATTCGGGTTTTAAAGATAGAAAAGCCTGAGTTTCCAGCTGTAGATATTCTAAGTAACCAGACATGGTTCTCCCGTTTGTGCACATTGTTGTCAGAGTGATAAGTGCGTCATGAATGAATGTGGAAAACTAAGAGCCCTAGAGTAACCTCAGAAATGTCCTGCTACAGGAACACCCGCAACTTTTCCTTACACTTTCCTATTTTCCTGAGTTTTCTTTAATGTTACTTTCATTGCTGTTCAGTCACTCAGTCGTGTCCAACTTTTTGTGACCCCATGGACTGCGGCACACCAGGCTTCCCTGTCCATCACCATCTCCCGGAAGTTGCTCAAACTCATGTCCATTGAGTTGGTGATGCCATCCCATCATCTCATGCTCTGTCACCCCCTTCTCCTCCTTCCCTCAGTCTTTTCCAATGAATCAGCTCTTTGCATCAGGTGGACAAAGTATTGGAGCTTCAGTCCTTCCAATGAAAACTCAGGGTTGATTTCCTTTAGGAAACTGCTGTTGTTTAAATAGCAAATGCTATTTAATAAGATGGAGCCATCCTTGGGTCAAGACAATAGTAACATTCTTTTATTATATATTATCTAATTGAATACCTTAAATATGTACAGTTTATGTTATATCATTTATACCTTGATAAAGGTTTATTTTTAAAACAGGAGTCATAGTCAGAAAGACAATTCTTATAATGGAAGTTTGACACTGTACAGAGTTGGACAAGACTGAAGCGACTTAGCAGCAGCAGCAGCAGTGAAAACATAAAGCAAATAAGTCCTTCTGAGATGCAGGAGTATTTCAAAGAACAGATACCCTTGAGCTTCTTTGTTCTGAGCCTTGAGGGGAGAATGAAGTTTCCAGGCAGAACACAGAAGATGGCGAGACACGCACCCAAGGATGAGGACAGGCTCCAAAGGCTCAAAGCGCTCCCGCACAGCAGTCATGACATGCCTCTCCGCCCTGGGTTATCAGAACTTGTATACACATCATCTCCTCTGCTGACTCCCTGGGCTCCCAGGCAGGGAAGGCAGGGGCTTTCTACACTCACTTCTTTAACCCCTGAGGACCTGACAGGGAGCCTTGCAGGTCTGGTGGAATGCTCCCAGAGGAGGCTGAAATAACAGTGCCCGGATGGGGCCAGTCACTCTCCAGGCAGCTACCCAGGGATGGTGTTCACAGAGAGAGAAAAAGCCTTTGAGACAGAAGCTATAGCTGTAAGAGCATCTGAGCTTCTGACTTGGGCAGCAGGAGACACGAAAATGGAAAGGACTTCAGTGTCTGGAGCTTGTTTCCCTCTGAGCCCAGCCAGGCTCTGGCTCAGGCTCTGGCTCAGTCTTGCAGCTGGCTGGGCAGGGCAGTACTGCTTCAAGAGGCAGCAACCATGGGCCCTGTCATTGGCAGAAGAGAGCTAATGAGAATGCACCCAGGGCCCTGTGACCCAAACTTGGGAGGAGCATCATTACACCTTCCACCAGCAGACAAGTGATGCACTCTCCAGATCGGTAAGAAGGATACTGGGGCATCCTCTGTACCCACAGAGTGGTCCAGGCCAGGCACACGGGCTCCATCTGTGGTCAGTGCACCATCCAGAGCATGTCAGCTAGAGACATGGGATGACACATTAGGGGCAGTCTTTATTGTGTCTCTCCAAAGTCTCTTTCCCTCCAGAGAGCAGACTTTGATGGTGATTTTTTTTTTTTAACCAATGACTTTAACCATTTTCTGCCTCTTTTCACTCCCCCATCCATCATTAACGACAGAGATGTGTTCGTTAAATTTTGAAATTTACTGCTTATGAAATACATGGTCTTGCAGCATGTAGTTATCATTCAGGCTCTCTGTAAGCTCATTTTCAGGTCTCAAGAGCCTGTGGTCAGTAGTGATCATCTGGGTTTCACGATGTCTGCAGTGCATCAAGCTGTAAAATGATCTACGTCCCAATAGCAACAGCAAGCAATGTCACAAAAATTTGTACTATTTTTTTTTCCCCCAAGAATGGTCATAATGTTGAAAACTATCTCAGTTACCATTCTTCTTCATCGGACAGTAAATGAGTCTTCACTGCTCTGGTACAAGACATCTCCGAAATACCAAAATCTGCAGATGGCTTAACGGACTCAACTACATGAGACTCAAAGTATTTTTCATGTATAAGAGCTCACTCTAATTCATGCTCAGACGTAAACTCTACGTTAGTTAGAAGGAGTGAGAAATATCCCAGTCCGTTTGGGGAAGTTAACTGTGGATGTCCTCTTTGTAACAGCAACCATGCAAACTGGCCAAAATCATTTCTGAGGATTACATTTTAGCCCATCATCCCAGGAGTCATATTTTATCTTTAATACACTGTTTCCAAAAGCTGAAGCTTGGGTTGAGAGTTGAGCTTGTTATTTTTCTTCAGATAAATAGCTCATTTCTACCAACATTAACATTAAAGGCATCTGTGTGTGACTTAGTCTGCTTACTAGAGTGGAGAGCCAAATTTCTTACCCAACCCCTACCCACCAATCTGAGTAAAATTAAAATAATAAAGAATAAATTAAATAGTCACTGCTTTTTAAAATAATAAAAAAAAGCCATAAAATAGAAGCTGACTTCATTTCACTGGATTTTTGTCCCACACACTAAAATTATAAATGAGTTTCACTGGACTTTATGGTTTTTTTACATTCCTACCATCTCAATACATTGTTTTATAACTCTCTTTATTCATATTAAATAGGAATTTTGCAAGGAAGGTACTCAGTCTCTCAGTCGTGTCCAACTCTTTGCTACCCCCATGAACTGTAGCCCACCAGGCTCCTCTGTCCATGGGATTTCCCAAGCAAGAGTACTGGAGTGGGTTGCCATTTCCTCCCCCAGGGAATCTTCCCAACCCAGGGAATCTTCCCAACCCAGGGATTGAACCTAAGTTTCCTGCATTGGCAACCAGATTCTTTACCACTGAGCCACCTGGGAAGCCCTTTGCAAGGAAAGAGGATGTGAATTCCCAAAACAGAATTTAGCATTTCACTTTAGTGGAAATAAAATCAGGTTCAATCACTATTTACCTGATCAGTAACTGAATTCAAATACTGCACAGTACTGGCTTTCTGCCATTCCAGGTGTGTGGAAAGCTATAATAATCTCCTGTCCACCAATGTGAGAGTGACAGTGGCATGTCCCTGATGGGATGGTTGCCAGCCTCATCTACAGAAAGGGTAGTGAGAGTGAAGGGTTAGATTAAAAGTCAGTAATACATAGATCCCAAATATAAGAACTAGAACAATAAACTTCACAGAAGAAACAGAGATTAATATTGCCAACCTTGGATTTAACAGTGGAGTCTCAGATATGACCCCAGAAGCATGGGTAACAAAAGAAAAAATAAATAAATTGGACTTCGTCAAAATTAAAAACTTTTGTGTGTTAAAGGACATTATCAATAAAGTGAAAAAACAACTGACACAGTAAGAGGAAATATTTGCATATCACTTATGTAATAAAAATCTGGTATCCAGAATATATGAAGTACTCTTTTAACTCAACAACAAAAAGGCAAACAACCCGATTGAAAAATGGACAATGTAATATAAAAAAGAATATGTGTATATATGTGTGTATGTATGTATAACTGAATCATTTTGCTGTGCACCGGAAACTAATATAATATTGTAAATCAACTATACTTCAATGAAAAAATAAAGATAATTTTGATACTATTGAAAACAAGAAAATGGACAAAGTATTTGAATACACATTTATCCAAAGAGGTATACAAATGGCCAAAAACCATATGAAAAGATGTTCAGCATCACAGTCGTTAGGGAAATGCCAGTCAAAGCCACAATGAGAAACTACTACATACCCACTTAAATGCCTATAATAAATTTTTTAAATTTATTTTAAAAGAAAATAGCAAGCTTTGGTGAGGATGTGGAGAAATTGAAACTCTCATACATTGCTGGTAGAAACTCAAAACGTTTCAGCCACTGTGGAAAAGTCTGGTGGTTGTTCAGAAAGTTTAATGTAGAATTAGCATATGACCCTGCAACTCTACTCCTAGATGTATACTCAGAGGATTGAAGAAGGGTTCAAAAAGTACACGTGCATATGTGTTTGTAGCAGCACTACTCACAACGTCAAAAGGTGGGAGCAGGCCACGTGTCCAGTAACAGATGAATGGACAAACAGACTGGTGTGTGTGTGTGTGTACATATATAATGGAGTATTATTCAGCCATGAAAGAATGAAGCATTGACATATGCTACGCCATGGGTGAACCTCTGAAACATTATGCTAAATGAAAGAAGCCAGACAAAAGAGGTGACATATTGTATCATTCTATTAATATGAAAAACCCAGATTCAAAGAAGCCATAAAGACAGGATGTAGACTGGTGGTTACCAAGTACGGAGGAGATGGGGACATGGGAACGGTGATGAATGGGTAAGGAATTTGACTTTGGAATGCTGGAAATATTTTGTAGTTAGAGGTGCTGGTCTAGTACATGGTGACTGTACGAAATGCCACTGAACTGTTCAGGTTAAAGTGGTTAATTTTATGTTACAGGAATTTCATTTCAGTGAACAAAACAAGAAGTCCACAATACAACCAAGAAGTGATTGTGAGCTGTATACCAGAACTGCTTAAGGAACACTCAAATGTTTCTCCTTACGGTAGCTGGTAGATACTATGATCAGTGATTAGGTTCTGAACGACCGATAATATATCTCATTTGTAAAGTCAAAATAAAAAGATTACTTTTCTAGACCTCTTATAGTTTGGGTATTTATGCTTGGATCTATGATTTAATCAGAGTGATTTTAAGATTAATTCATATAAAGGTCAGGGTTATTTCTTTCCATTAGATATCCAGTCCTTCTGTTATTCCTCAAAAGCAGTGCTGTCCAACAGATATATCATATAAACACGTATAATTTTTTACTTCATAGTAGCCACATTGAAACCGTAAGAATAAAGATGTGAAAATAATTTTATCATGTAATTTTTGTAATCTCATACAAAATAGTATTGTTTCAATACATAATCAATATTAAAATGTTAGTGAAATGAAGAACAAAGTCTCATGAAAAAAATAAGAAAATTAATTGATAATTCTTGTTTTATTTTAGGACTCTCAGCTTGCCTCCTCTGGACACAATAATCCAAGTAAGAAATGCTTCTTTCTGTAGCTTCATATGTAGGGGTGGGAGTGGGTGAAGAGTGGGGATGCATGCAATATACAATAGGTTTAAAAGAACTTCACTAAGACAGAATCAAGTGGGGAATATGAGGGCCATTTGTTAAAGTGCTGCCCACATGGATAAGGTACATTGTGATTTTGAATGTTCCATCTTTATTCAAAGGAAGTAGGGACAAAATATGACTTCCTTGTTGGCTCAGATGGTAAAGAAGCCGCCTGCAATACAAGAGACCCAGGTTTGATCCCTGGGTCAGGAAGATCCCTTGGAGAAGGGAATGGCAACTTACTCAAATATTCTTGCCTGCAGAATTCCATGGACAGAGGAGCCTGGTGGGCTACAGTCCATGGGGTCGCAAAGAGTTGGAAACGACTGAGCACCTAACATTTTTTACTTGGGGCCACAGTATAAAATGGTGAATTTCAAAGTAGCCCGAGAAGGAAGTAATACCATCCTTTCTTACACTTGGCCTCTGGTGTGTATGAGGGGAAAATATTTTTAAAGGCAACTACTGAGTTACCTAAATTAAAAGAAAATAGGTGGGCAAAGAGAACAATCAGAATATCTCATGATAAATGTTCTTAGAATCCATGAAGAAACCATGCCCTCTTCTGGGGAGAAACAGACTAAAGTGTCCTAGGAGGAATTTTCTTTGTTGAACCCAGTGTATAATAAAACACTGGGGTTTCATCATCAAACAGAGAATATCATTCCATGAAGTATTGTTTTAATTCTCTTCTTCAGCAGTGTTAAATTAGTATTAATGTTTTCTTGAGCATTAAAAATTCATAAGCCACCCCATCCATGTCATGTAATCACACCCACAGAGACTGGGCTTTGTTAGTCACTTGACCCAGCCAGTTGGCTAAAGAACGTTGCTTGCAAATTTCAAGGCTATGTTTGAACGTGAAAATCACTCTGAGCCAGTAGATGTGTCTGGGGCTCACCCACTGAGCATCTGTGAGGGCAGAAAGATTATGGAGAAAAGACATCGGGACAAATGCATTAGAAAGCTCTAGACTTTTAGTGCACAGCTAGAGGAAGGTCAAGGGAGGGGGATGATGGCGTCATAGTGCATAGGCAGTCTCATTAATTATCCCACCCTCTGTTGGAATGTGCTGTGAGCACAAGCACCAGGGAAGATGTGAAATGAAATCTATAGAAATTAATAAATGTAATAGTAAGGAAAAGAATCAGGAGACGCATGGTTAAGTTCTTGAGGTGTGCAGGCATCGGCATCATATGCCAAAGACGAGCGCATACAGAAGAATTGCCTTTGCTTTCCTCACCATTTCTTTCCATTTCAACTTAAACAGCTCAGGGTAAAGGGAGGAGATAATAGATAGAATAGAATAAATGTACTTCCTCTCAGCTTGGGGTCTTTGGCATAAAGAAGAACAAAGGAAATAGCTGTTCAGTCCCTTCTGTGTTCAGGCGCTTCTTTATGTCTGCTCTTTCATTTAATCCTAACAGTAGCTGTATGAAGTAGGCATTGCAGCCCCATTCTGCACAGGATGAAAATGAGATTCTGCAGTTAATACCTAGACCGTGGTCACATGGCCTAAAAAAAGTGACAGGATTTGAATTCAGGGATCTCTGTCCCAAAGACAATAGGCTTTCCCTCCCATTACCTTGACCCCAAAAAGGTTGCTTCCATCCCTTCCATGTGAGATTATATTCCTGTCCAAGATTCTCGTTTGCATCTGGCCTATTTTTTTGGCACGGCGTGACATTTACTTGCTGATCCTACCATTGAGATAATGTAAGCATGCCTACCTTCTTTGGAATTGTGAGTGGCACCTCCGTGATATGGCATAAACCACATTCTGGCAATTCATCATCTAAGGATATTTGTCATTGACTTTCTCTTTTCTAGGGGTAAGGTTGTTTTCTTTTCTTTTTTTTTTTTCAAATAAAGCTTCTCCCATTAAAAAGAAAAGATAATATAATTATTTAAAAATCAGTGATGTGGTATGTTTGTGTATACAAGTGTGTGCATACACACACACCCAAAATGGAATGCTATGCAGCAAAAGAAAAAAAAAAGAATTGTCAGGTGAGTGTATGCTCCTCGGTGTTTGTCTTGTCACAACAAAGATTTGGAGTGACGGACATTAAAGCCCCCTCGGCGTGTCACAGCTTCGGGTCTTGGACAGACCGTGTTATAGCTCTCAGGTCTCGAACGGACCGTGTTATAGCTCTTAGACAAAGCAGTGTTACAGCTCTGTTTTATTTAGAAGATAGCAGGAAAATCCGTCTTCAAGGCGTGAGGGCACGTGGATCCAAAGACACGAGGAGAAGAGCGCCCCAGCGCGGGAGGGAGGGAGCCAGCTTTGGCTCCTCTTTTTATATGTCCCCCACCCCCCCACCCCCCCCCACC
>SJYX01001025.1:77116-88803 GCA_006410675.1 Oreotragus oreotragus | reverse complement strand
GAGTTCACTCAGACTCACGTCCATTGAGTCCGTGATGCCAGCCAGCCATCTCATCCTCGGTCGTCCCCTTCTCCTCCTGCCCCCAGTCCCTCCCAGCATCAGAGTCTTTTCCAATGAGTCAACTCTTCGCATGAGGTGGCCAAAGTACTGGAGTTTCAGCTTTAGCATCAGTCCTTCCAAAGAAATCCCAGGGTCGATCTCCTTCAGAATGGACTGGTTGGATCTCCTTATAGTCCAGGGAACTCTCAAGAGTCTTCTCCAACACCACAGTTCAAAAGCATCGATTCTTCGGCGCTCAGCCTTCTTCACAGTCCAACTCTCACATCCATACATGACCACAGGAAAAACCATAGCCTTGACTGCTGATTACCAATTAATTTAATATTATAAAATGGCAGCTTATTAAGTATTGAGAAACTTAAACATTAAAATAGGTGATGCATGTTTATAGTTTCTTAAAGGTGAGAATGTCCCGTTCTTGTGTCAGACTGAGCATAAGCACTTCTTTCCCTTCCTTCTGAATCTGCATTAAAATAACCAAAAGTGGCAGTGAAGGAAGGAAACCCGTAATAGCCCTGAAAACAGGAAAGGATTTCAGTAACAAACCAGAAATTCATCTGAGTTTCTGGAAAAGGGAGAGTGGATGGGACTGTGCTATTAGATAATCCTGGGCGGGTAAGGTGACGGCTCAGAAAAAAGAGAATAATGAAACAAACAGAAACCAGCCATAGTGGTGGTGGGAATGTCCTTCAGAGCTTACTCCAGGGAAGACTCAATTCCCTCTCAACCCCAACAGAGAAGAGGTGTGGATTATAGACAGTGATGGGAACATGGCTGTCTTCCACCCTTTACTCCTCCACTCCCATCTTGGCAGGTTTTCATACAGAGCTTTCAGTGTAGTTTTCCTCCCCCAGAAACCAAAGTACAAAAAAAAAGTNTTCCTTCCAAAGAAATCCCAGGGTTGATCTGCTTCAGAATGGACTGGTTGGATCTCCTTACAGTCCAAGGGACTCTCAAGAGTCTTCTCCAACATCACAGTTCAAAAGCATCAATTCTTTGACCCTCAGCCTTCTTCACAGTCCAACTCTCACATCCATACATGACCACAGGAAAAACCATAGCCTTGACTGCTGATTACCAATTAATTTAATATTATAAAATGGCAACTTATTAAGTATTGAGAAACTTAAACGTTAAAATAGATCATGCATGTTTACAGTTTCTTAAAGGTGTGAGAATGTCCCGTTCTTGTGTCAGACTGAGCATAAGCACTTCTTTCCCTCCCTTCTGAATCTGCGTTAAAATAACCAAAAGGGGCAGTGAAGGAAGGAAACCGGTAATAGCCCTGAAAACAGGAAAGGATTTCAGTAACAAACCAGAAATTCAGCTGAGTTTCTGGAAAAGGGAGAGTGGATGGGGCTGTGCTGTTAGATAATCCTGGGCAGGTAAGGTGATGGCTCAGAAAAAAAGAGAATAATAAAACAAACAGAAACAAGCCATACTGGTGGTGGGAATGTCCTTCAGAGCTCACTCCAGGGGAGACTCAATTCCCTCTCAACCCCAACAGAGAAGAGGTGTGGATTATAGACAGTGATGGGAACATGGCTGTCTTCCGCCCTTTACTCCTCCACTCCCATCTTGGCAAGTTTTCATACAGAGCTTTCAGTGTGGTTTTCCTCCCCCAGAAACCAAAGTACAAAAAAAAAAAAAAAAAGGTTTGATCTCCTTGCAGTCCAAGGGACTCTCAAGACTCCTCTCCAACATCTAAGGTTGGTGGAAGAAAAATCAGTTTTTCTCAAGAGGGAAATAAACCAAAATGCTGTACACCCAGACTAAACTACTTCCTATTTTTGCTGGGGGTTCAGAGGACAGTCAGGACTCCCAGCTTGTCTTGAGAGTTCTTCTCTCCTGAACTCTAATTAACATACTCTGTCCACTTAGAAAAAGCTGTAAATCAGCCCCTCGCTACAAGGGAAACGTATGTTAGCAAGACAGATCAATCTACTAATACAGAAAATCCACACCAGTACCTTTTTAACCAGTTTGAATTCACATTCAAAGAGGTGAATACATAACCATGAGCAACAAAGAAAAACACTGACCCAGAGGAAATCTACTTAATTCAAGAAACAGAAGAAAAAATTTTCAAATGTGACTGCAGTCTTTAGAAGCAATTGAAATTATTTGCATCAAGTAAAAAGAACAGATTGGTATGAAAAAGAAGCAGTTACAGAGCAAATGAGTACTTGAGAATCAAAGATAAAGTTGACAAAATTTTTAAATTTAATAGAAATGATGGATAATAACTGAAGTCTAGAATATAAGGTTGCAAACATTTCTTTCCTAATATAAAGCAAAAGAGATAAAAAATATGAAAGGAAATTAAAGCACAAAAAGATTAGTCATTACAGAAAGATCAAATCTGGCTATTTAGAATAGACCACAAAAAGAAAATAAAGAAAATAGAGAAGAACTACTAATAATAGAATGAGAATCCCTAGGGAAATGAGCACTTTATCAAAAATATTTACATACAATAAAACAAGAGACCTTGAACAAAAGCAAAGAAAAACAACAGACAGCCAAGAATGAAAGAGACCTCCAGGGACTTCAGATACTGGAATTCCCAAGCTCGGAACATAAAATAAGAATGTTTATGTTAATGACGGATTCATGTCAATGTATGCCAAAACCAATACAGTGCTGTAAAGTAAAATAAAGTAAAAATAAAAATTAAAAAATAAATAAATAAAAATAAAACTTCTGAAGGCTAAAAAAAAAATGAGAAAATTGCAAATATGGTAGCAAAAGTATTTGAAAGTATATTAATCAGAACCTCTACAGAAATTAAAATTTCTTTGGTTAGGTTTAACTGTAGTTTAGATATAGGTGAAGAAAAAGTAATGAATCAGGAAACTAAACTTAAGAAATTACCTAGACTGCAGTCGAGAAAGAAAGTTTAAAAACCTGGGATATAAAGCAAGAAGGTCTACCATATATTTAACTAGAATTCCAGAAAAAGGTAAGGGAAGAGAGGGAATATTAAAGGAGATGATGGCTGAAATTTTTCCACAATTGAAAGACTCTACCTTGCAGATTCAAGAAATCCAATGAATATTAAGCAAGATAAAGAAAAATAAGTCCACACTAGACACATAATAGTTAAACTGCAAACCACATAAATAAAGAAAAATTCTTAAAATACCATTTAATAAGGAAGCAACAGTTAAACTTCCAGTTGACTTTTGACCACAGCTGTGGGAACCAGGAGACAATGAAATTATAACTTCATTTTTCTGTATGTGGAAACTGACAAGGTTGATTCTCACATTTATTTGATATCGCAAAGGGCCAAAAATACATAGCTCATACTCTCGAAGAAGAGCGAGGCTGAAGGCTTGTGTTACCAATATTATGAATGAATGAATGACTATTTTAGCTAAATAATAAGATGATAAGGGACAGGGAGGCCTGGCGTGCTGCAGTCCATGGGCTTGCAAAGAGTAGGACACGACATGGCAACTGAACAGCAACAAAACTAAGTAATGCAGATAATAATAGACAAATGGAGCAGTGAAACGGTATAGAGGAAACAGACCCACGGATATATGAAAACCAGATTCATGTCAGAGCTAACAGTGCAGGTCAATGGAGAAAGAATGGGCTTCTTAATAGATAGTGCCAAAATAACTGGCAATCTACAAGGAGAAAAAGGAAGTTAACTCCTACTTCACATCACATACAGAAACTATTCCAGGTATTTGCAAAAGACCTAAATGGGACAAGTAAAATTATACACTTTCAAAAGGGTATAGAGAACATCTTTCTGATGTATTTCTTAAATAAAACACCAAAAGAAAGTGTCAAATAAAGGAAAATAGCACGTTTTTATTGATGCTTTTGAAATGTGGTATTGGAAAAGACTCTTGAGAGTCCCTTGGACTGCAAAGAGATCCAACCAGTCCATCCTGAAGGATGTCCCAAATATTCATTGGAAGGACTGGTGCTGAAGTTGAAACTCCAATACTTTGGACACCTGATGCGAAGAACTGACTCACTGGAAAAGACCCTGATGCTGGGAAAGATTGAAGGCAGGAGGAGAAGGGGATGACAAAGGATCAGATGGTTGGATGGCGTCACCAACTCAATAGACAGGAGTTTGAATGAGCTCCAGGAGTTGGTGATGGACAGGGAAGCCTGGTGTGCTGCAGTCCATGGGGTTGCAAAGAGTCGGACACGACTGAGCGACTGAACTGAACTAAATTAAGGGATGCTGCACAGCAGTGAGGATGAATGAACCAAAGCTAGGTGCATCATGTTGGCTGAATCTAAAAATCATACTATCGAATGACAGAAGTAAGTTCCAGAAGAATGCATGCAGTACAAGTCCATTCATGTGAAATTTAAAATCAGGAAAAACTAAAGACTATTTTGTTTACAAATAAATACGGGACAACCAAAACTATCAAGAAAAGTTGGAAGAGTAACACAAGATTCCATTACTCACTAACTGGAACTCAATAGGACGCAGGCCTAGGAGGATTCTGGGTTATTTCTTGTCAGTGTCCCATTTCTGGGCTTGCAAGGTGTTTTCACAATTAACCTAATTTGCTTTTTAAAATCTCTGTGTGTGTGTGTGTGTGTGTGTGTGTGTTCAGTTGCTTCAGTTGTGTCTAACTCTTTGCAACTCTATGGACTATAGCCCACCAGGCTCCTCTGTCCGTGGGATTTCCCAGGCAAGAATACTGGAGTGGGTTGCCATGCCCTCCTCCAGGGGATCTTCCCAGCCCAGGGATCCGTCTCTTGTGTCTCCTGCATTGGCAAGTTTGTTCTTTACCACTAGCACCACCTGGGGAGCCTATATATATATATACACACACACACACATTTTTACACACGTTACATGCATGCTCTATTGAACTTTTTTTTAGAAAAAGCATAGCCTTTGTCTGAGGCAAATTAATATATGCCACAGTGAGATGTGAAAATGAAAGTTCATTTGACGTAAATGCTGGGAACCCCTGTCTTCATTCAAGTTTAGTGACAGTCCCTCTGCACAGGTCCAGTCTTTCTACTGTTTCTTAGAGATTAATATTTGTATTGTTACAATATTGTAAATTCCATTATTCATATATAATTTTTCTCATTGGCCTATAGGCACTTCCCAAAATTAAATTGTTAATTAAATTAATATTAATGAGATGACTCAATAATTACTGAACAGAGTATAAATATTTTAAATCTCGACTATGCAAGAAGAAAGGTATAGCTGTGCAGAATAAGATGTGATAGAGGGAGGGGAGAGCAGGAGGGAAGAATAAATGGGGGGGGCTTCTTCACTTCACATAGTATAAAAGAAAAGGTACTGTCAGAAGTTGATTAATCAAAAAATAGAGGATTAAATTTATTTAAAGTTAAAATACCCACTAGACATTAAAAGGGCTTCCCTGGTGGCTCAGATGGTAAAGCAATACCGGAGACCTGGGTTTGATCCCTAGGTTGAGAAGATCCTCTGGAGGAGGTCATGGCAATCCACTCCAGTATTCTTGCCTGGAGAATCCCCATGGACAGAGGAGCCTGGCAAGCTACAGTCCATGGGGTCACAAAGAGTCGGACACGACTGAGTGACTAAGCACAGCAAAGACATTAAAAATAGTTAAAGAGCCGGCAACAATCGTAAGAAGGGATGTGGTCATATAAGTATATTAAATATCTTCTCTCATTTTTCATATTAGAATTTTTTTAAATTTTTTTTTTACTTTATTTTACTTTACGGTACTGTATTGGTTTTGGCATACATTGATAGAAATTATGTAGTCTCTGAAGTTGATTTATCTAAAAATAAGTGTATTATTTAGCATGATGGTTGTTACCATGAGCACAGATTACTTTTACTATAAAGAAATATTGTAGTATAGCATCAGTTTCCTTCCAAGCAGAATGCAGCCCAGGTCTGTTTTGATTTCCTTTTCATAGTACAACTTATGTAGAGTGCAGTAGCACTCTAGTAGTGCAGTCATTTTCAGTTAAATTAGACATTATCTATCTTTCCAGACAGAGTACACACCATATAAGCCCTTGGTACATTTATTGGATTAAACATGTAGCTACTGTAACTTTTTAAGTGGCCTATTGGAGCCTCAAAACTTTCATACGTCAAATTCTGTATCCTTCTCGGCGGAACGTGCACATATGCCATTCTCCTCTTTCCCACTATCGCGTGGGCTTCTGCAGTAATAAAAGGTCATCAGACTGCAGACGTATACTGAGTGTGTATATGTGCTTGGTCCTATGGAAGGCTCAGGGAGACAAATACAGAGCATCCAGCTGAAAGAACACATGTGAGATGAACATGGACACATTGCTATATTTAAAATGGGTAACCAGCAAGAGCCTGCTGTACAGCACAGGTAACTCTCTACTCAACATTACGTAACAACCTAAACAGGAAAAGAAGCTGAAAAAGAATGCTGTTTTTCACTCGCTAAGTCATGTTCGCCTCTTTGCCATGCCATGGACTGCAGCATGCCAGGCTCCCCTGTCCTTCACTATCTCCCAGAGTTTGCTCAAATTCATGTCTGTTGAGTTGTTGATACTAACCAACCATCTCATCCTCTGTCACTCACATCTCTTCCTGCCCTCAATCTTTCCCAGCATCTGGGTCTTTTCCAATGAGTCAGCTCTTTGCATCGGGTGGCCAGAGTTTCAGCTTCAGATACATGTATCTGCATAATCGAATCGCTTTGCTATACACCTGAAACTAACACAACGTTGTTAATCAACTATACTCCAACATAAAATAAAAAGTTAAAAAGAAATTTAAAAAGAAAAAACACAAATAATATAGATATACATGTACATATCTATTTACATGTGTGAGTACATACATGTGTGTGTGTGTGTACATATAATTTTTCTTTCTAAGGCTCATTTTTTCTCTCTTCCTATCTGTAATTAAATTTCCTCATCAAGATGACCATGGTGGACCTGAGTCCATCTTTTCTGCCCAGTGTCTTCAAAAGATCAATTCAGGTCCCTTCCAAAAGACAGCAATGTGGAACCTATTGTGAAATCAGCTGAAATAGTCAGAACGACCCCCAGTAGTCCTGTTTGGTGGTAGCAAGGAACTGAAAGTTTCTTCCTGAGCACTTTTTCTGGCTTACATTCATCATTTTTCCCTTGGGTCCTGATAAAGAGCCTACGATTCTTCCTGGCTTGTACACTCAGACATTGCAAGTTAACTTCAGAAATTGCATCACCGAAAATTTCCAGGTATTGGGGGAGAATTTTGTGTTTCGCTCTTTCTGATGAACAGACATAGTGTTAATTCCTGACCTTATCCTGAGCTCACTTTTCCCCTAGAAAGGTTAACTCATGATCAGCTGAGAGCATTCACTCCCAGACTGTTCACAAATGCCTCATTTGGCCCTGTTACATCCTTCCTATTTGCCAGAAACTGTTCTGTTTTCCCTGTTGCCACAACATAAGTGCTGCTAAGAGCAGAGGTAATCAGCTGCAGCTTTGCGCCTGCACTGATCCAGCCCTCCCCGCAGCCCCCAGACCCCAGGTGCAGTAAGGCCTCTGTCCCCCAGCCCGCGGGTTTTCTGGCAGCATTGCTGATCAAGGTAAAACATATTTATTCAAGCATCCAAATAATGTCTTCGTAAAGCGTATTGAGATTTTTTTTTGACATAAGTTGTTCAGAAATGTTTACAGTTGCCTGCTGTTTACGTTCCGGATGATGATGAGATTTGGGGTGACTTCTGGTGGCTGCAGACCAGGAAACATAACCAGTTTCTCCAAATGAAAGGGGGAAAAGTCACTGTGTTTAAGAAAAATTAAACCTCTGTCTAGTTGTCTTTCTCACGTTGAGTTTTAAGCCAGCTTTTTCACGCTCCTCTTTTATCCTCATCCAGAGGCTCTTTAATTCCTCTTCACTTCCTGTCATTAAACTGGTGTCATCTGCATATCTGAGGTTGTTGATGTTTCACCCAGCAATCTTGATAAGGACCGAGGAGTCTGGTGGGCTACAGTCTATGGGGGTCACAAAGAATCGGACACAACTGAACAGCAGCAGCAGCTGTTGTCTTTACCTGTCTTAGGTAATCCAGCTATTGTAACTCTGTATTTGGGGATTCTGGCAGGAACTGTGGTTACTTATTGGAAAGTAATTCCGGAAACTACTAAATTAGGTTATTTTCTAGCATGAAAGTAGCTGACAAGGTCTTACCTGTCTCTCAATGAGTTTCACAACAGGTCTGGCCTGGAAGACAAAATATGATATGGAAATATGAGCTTAAAAGTCTATTAATTTGCTGTCTCTACTTTTACTTCACCGTGATTTCCTATGTTTGGGGGCTCTGTCTGATCAGTGTTTGCTGCTGAGGCAGTTAAAACAAATGTTGTGACTTTTTTACAAGGTGGCTGCCCTTCATGGGCGCTCCAAGGACTATGTGGGCACTCATTAGCGCAGTCACGTCTGAGATAGACGTGTGGGCCATATAGAATGGTCTTCTTTCTCTCACAACTGTTTCATTTCCTATTAGGAAGAAAGAAGCCTACCTTTGAGTTCAGCTTGGACAGCATCTTTGCAATGTGTTCATCATGTGATTTAGGAGGTCATTCCTGAGCCTACGTGTCAAAAAGGGGTTTGGTACAGGGCATAAACCTGAGGCCCTTAATGATAGCCTGAGGGATTCTACGAGGTCTCCAGGCCTGACTTGAAATAGCAAAATGAAGCAAGTTGCCACCTTCAGTCCCATCTCTTGCAAGTCATAATCTTCTCTGGGGTTTGTGAAACTATTAGCGGTGCACAGCCGGCATAACCAGAGCTAACTCACGTGGCAGTCATGACCCTTCTGTTGTTGCTTAGTAGCTCAGTTGTGTCCACCTCTGACCCCATGGACTGTAGCCCACCAGGTTCCTCTGTCCGTGAAATTTACCAGGCAAGGATACTGGAGTGGGTTCCCATTTTCTGCTCCAGGGGATCTTCTTAACCCCGATATCGAATCCATGTCTCCTGCTTAGCAGGTGGATTCTTTACCACTGAGCCACCTTCTTCTATCTCCTAGCCTCAAGGAAATAAAAAGAAGCACCTTGTAATATGAGGATGTATAGTTTCAAACCATCAGTGGTTGAGGATCTAAGAATTGTATCTACTGTGAGAGGAATTTGCCCTTTAAAACTCCAAAAAATGGACCTATCCAATCCTTGACCACACATGGCAGAAACATTGCTTAACTAGCCTCTCAGGTGGTCAGGAAGGATTTCTGATTTGCATCTTATTCTGTGTTAACAGGGTGACCCCAGAATCTGCTGACAGGGCTCTCTGTGGAGTGTCATTCTGAGGGATCTTGTAAGCTGGGGTGCAGCCTCAGTGTTGTGTACAATCCTCTTATCCAAGCTCTGATGCTGCCCAGCTGGTTTAGCTTGTGTTAGGGCTAAACACTGGAGAAGGCAATGGCACCCCACTCCAGTACTCTTGCCTGGAAAATCCCATGGACGTAGGAGCCTGGTGGGCTGCAGTCCATGAGGTCGCTAAGAGTCGGACACGACTGAATGACTTCACTTTCACTTTTCACTTTCATGCATTGGAGAAGGAAATGGCAACCCACTCCAGTGTTCTTGCCTGGAGAATCCCAGGGATGGGGGAGCCTGGTGGGCTGCCATCTATGGGGTTGCACAGAGTCGGGCACAACTGAAGCAACTTAGCAGCAGCAGGGCTAAACCCAAGCTAGACACCACCATCCCACATGGCGCTGGTGGTACACAACCCACCTGCTTATGCAGGAGACATAAGAGACTCAGGTTTAATCCCTGGTTTAGGAAGATCCCCCAGAGGAGGGCATGGCAACCCACTCCAGTATTCTTGTCTGGAGAATCCCATGGACGGAGGAGCCATAGGGTCACGAAGAGTTGGGCACAGTTGAAGTGACTGAGCATACACATGGCAGAAAGTATCAAAGTGTCTTGCATCTAGAATGCTAATGGGGTTTATTTCCTTAAATTTTCTGTAAAATGAAGGGGATGAAAACAGTTTCCATCTGTAAGATATTTATCTTTTGGTGGGGTCTCCACTCTGAGCCTTTGGTTGTTTGCAAACAGCTCCTTCGTACCTATTCATAGATCCATGCCCAGGCAATTGTATTACAGAGAAGAAACTATTTTGCAAATCCAGTTCTTGGACAATAAAAAGATATTTTAAGAGCCTCCTGCTGCACATTTTGAGTGATTGTTAATATTGAATCTCTTTTAAATCTTAAAGGCTGTGACACTCACATGTTGGTATTTTTTTTCTGCTTCTTTTTTTAAGAGAAAGGTGATGCCGAGCCAGAGAGTCCAGACAATGGCACATCGAATACATCGTAAGTCTCTTTCCTGTTTCTATCCCGAGTTCTTTAATACGCTTATAATACAAAATAGTGCAAATATCTTGTTATAGTAATAATAATAATGGAAGGAAGTCTGTGGTTCTCTTTCTCATGATAATGCCTGCTTACATGCTTTTGGATGCAGTTGCATTTTGAGGTCTTTCTAATGCTTTAACCCAGTAAGAGTAATGTTGAAAACACAAGACTCCTCTTTATAATGTACAGATAGATGTAATGAGATTTGATGGTATTATGGGGCAGAGGGAGGGAGGAGAGCTTTTGGAACTTGCTCAGCAACGTCTATCACTGTCATAAATAATTGGAGAATGCTTCTCACATACTGGGAGATCGTCTGTCCTACACACCTGGGAAGTACCAGTGTCATTTTAAAGCCTGCCCTTTGCAACCTCACCTCTGAATTATGTGAAATGTACAGTTATAGACATCTCTGGACCATGAAGGATTACTCATGTTTTTGAGCTAACAAACACAGTTGTAAAGAGATAAGAAAGGGCTCTTTTTAAACACATTCTTCATTTCACATTTCGTCTTTCTCCTCTCCATATTAAAGCAATCAAAAAAATGTTTGGATGATTAATTTGATGCCAAATTTATGTGCCAAAGTTTACATAACTCACGAGCTAACAAATTATTTTGGCTGAATAGGAATTACTAACAGGATTTTTTTTCTTAAAAATCATTGTTTTTTATCATTTCTGAGAAGTTAAATGTGATTTCTTATTGTAAGACAGTTTTGTGAATATATCTCTATTTGGACCACTGCCCTTCTTACTAAGCATTTAAAGTGCTTTCTAGCCATTAGAAATGGCAGCTTGTGATATAACATTATTGAGTGTATTTGTCCAAGATGTGTTTCTCAGTCTAGGAAGAGTCTTTGGCTTGCATAGGATGACTATTTATTTCGTAAAGATTGTGATTATTTGCTGGTTTTTCTTAAGATATATCCTGAAGTCATATCCTAAGATAAAAGATATCCTAAGATGTAAACGATGGACTGGAAGAAACACAAGTTGGAATCAAGATTGCCGGGAGAAATATCAATCACCTCAGATATGCAGATGACACCACCCTTATGGCAGAAAGTGAAGAGGAGCTAAAAAGCCTCTTGATGAAAGTGAAGGAGGAGAGCGAAAAAGTTGGCCTAAAGCTCAACATTCAGAAAACGAAGATCATGGCATCCGGTCCCATCACTTCATGAGAAATAGATGGGGAAACAGTGGAAACAGTGTCAGACTTTATTTTTGGGGGCTCCAAAATCACTGCAGATGGTGACTGCAGCCATGAAATTAGAAGACG
>SJYX01001025.1:26501-51902 GCA_006410675.1 Oreotragus oreotragus | reverse complement strand
GGTCTAATGCTGGTCCCTTCTCAGGCAGCCTGGGACCAAAATGCATACTCTCCATGCATTCAGTGTCTACTTTGTGCCAAGCGCTCTGCCAGACACGTTGTCTTATTTCCGTCTCACGACAGTCCAGTGACGTTACTACATCTCCTATTACAGATGGGAAAGGCAAGGTCTCAGCAAGTGAGACCTCCCAAGCTGGCAGTGACAGATCTGAGATCCCTCTTGGAGGCACTGCTTTAGGGAGCTCATGAAGTAGGATAGGAAGGAAGAAATCCTGTTTCTGAGCAAAAGGCTGGCATCTCCCTAAAAGCCCTGATCATCTGCTCTCACCATAAAGTTTAGAGAGTTGTAGTCCACAGAGCCCGGGAGGAGGCTTGCAGGAGGAGTCACGAGGAAGCCTGGTTACAGGCCATGAGTCAAGGTGGTGTTTCTGCACAGTGATAGAGGTCTTGGAAGGAGCAGGGGCTGGAGTCTGGAATTCATCTGACAGTGCAAGAAGCTGGCAGAAATCAAAGGACAGTTCCCCAGCCCTGGCCTACCTGCTCACCTCAAAGGGCCTTCTGCTGTTGGCAGAGTGTATCTTGGTAAAGCAGTGTTCACATGATCCCCCTGAAGCATGTAAAGTATTTAAGCCTCTGCCCTCAAGTTTCTGCCACAGAGAATTCCATCTCCACTTTGAGCTTCTTAAATGACTGAACAGTTTTCCCAGGTAGCACTAGTGGTAAAGAATCCACCTGTCAGAGTGGGAGATGAAAGAGACACAGGTTCAATCCCTGGGTTGGGAAGATCTCCTGGAGGAGGAAATGGCAACCCACTCCAGTATTCTTGCCTGGAAAATCCCATGGACAGAGGAGCCTGGCAGGCTACAGTCCATGGGGTCGTAAAGAGTCAGGTACAAGTGAGCGTGCACACACAGACACACACACACACACACACACACATAGAAAGGGACAGGGACTGTAGGAGTAATGGACAGATGACAAAACATTCACACATATGCACTCATCCTTCTGTGTGAAGAAGGTTATTCCTGCTTTAAAAATGATGGCTCTGTGGGATGTAAAGCATTTCTTTCGAATAGTACCGTGGGGTTATATGAATCATGATGAAGAGGTTACAAATGCTGAATTCTAACTGTCGACCAGACTGTGTGCTAATGCTTTGCAAACTCGGAGGGCTGTACAATATAGGACAGGGAGGCAGGAACAGCTGGTGTAAACTGAACACAGGACCACCCTGTAGATGAATCATCTCTGTGAATCCTCACAGCACCTCGAAAACATCGACAGCTTTAGAATCTCCCTTTTTATAGATGAAGAACCCAGGCTCGGAGAGCTCCCATAGGTAGCGTGTCCCAGCAAGGAAATTCCCCTACAAGTGCTGGACTTGAAGGCACCCTTTCTTTGACGCCGCCTCAGACTGCAGAAACATGGGCTGCACCGTAGACCTGAGCACTGCCGGGCTCCGCAGCTGCTTCCAAACACACACAAATGAAGCTCTGCGTCACCAGATGGCAGGAAACCCGGCGACCGGGGACTGTTTCATTTGAAAGTCTGTTTAACACTAAATTGAGAGGATTGAGTGAGATTGATTGGATTGTAGGGATGGGGGAGAGAGTATTATTCATTTGCTTTTGGAGTTTTGGCAAGTAAGGAAAATGAATAAGCAGGGTGAGACAAGAAATACAACCAGTAGTTGCGTAGAACTGCTGACCCTACAGCCTGACTTCTTGAAACAGGGTGATGCTACTTTCAGGAGCAGATTACTCTACAAACAGAGGACTTTTAATGCATAAATACATAAAATGTCTTTATTTTTAATTTTGAAAAAAATAGATGTTATCCGTCTGACCACAAAAACAAAAACAAAGAATCTTTTTTTCTCATGAGTCACTTGTGAAAATGGAGATAGTCTCTTAATTTTGCGAGTTTTGTTTTCCTGCTGACAGTTTTGGCTAGGTCGTGTGACTCTCACCCCTTAAATGTACTGAGCATTTACTATGTGCTAGGCACTGTTCTAAGATTTTACTCATATTATTCTCACAGCTCTCTGGGATGGTTATCCCCATTTACAGATAAGGGAAATGATGCACTGAGAGGGTAAGTAATTTGCCCAGAGTCACACAGCTATTGTGTGACAGAGCTGGGATTTCAACTCATTTTGCCGCCTGAGCTCATGCTTTTAACTGCACTCCGCTACAGCATTCACTTCTGCCATTAGACTGCAGATTATTTCCAGATACTGAATATGACTGTGTCTGTAAACAAGAGAACAGCGCTTCTAAATTGTGTTATACCCCTGGGAGTGCTTAGATGTTGGAAAATACACTTGAATTAAGAATTAGCATAATTAAGGTGTTTATCTTACATTTAAATGTCTGTAGCATATCATTATTTTTATCTTCCCCTCAGAATGTCCAAGAGGTGATCATTTCATTACATTCTGAAGTACATGTGAATTCTTTTTTTTAATCATTCCGTTACCAATCATGCTGTACAGCCTTAGAGTCAGAACACCCTTTGAAAGCATTAAATTCAAGGTTCAAATTTGGAGGAATTTGTACGGTATCTGTTGCTTGGACTAATATCGCATGTTGCCTGAGGGACCAATTTCACAAGTTCTGGATTCAGGTGATACTGGGTCAGCCCTGGAACTCTGAGTGGACTCCTGCAGTATCAGGATGTGGTATCCTCTGTGGATCTTTTATTCACACTGGACTGATCAAAAATAAACTGAAGCAATGCCATGGAGAATGCTGTCCCTAGACCAGAGGCATTCAGAAGAACAGGAGTGGAAACGCCTCTTCTGCCAGAAGTTGTCAATGGACGTCTTTGTTGTTTCATGTCCCTCTGTTTAACCTCTAAACTAGGCTTGCCAGATCAAATACAAGACACCCAGTTCCCTTTGAGCATCAGATGAATAAGGGATAGTTTATGAGTGTAAGTATGTCTCATGCAGTATTTGAGACATGTGTACCACGTGCTTTGCCGCCCAGTCGTGGCCGACTCTTTGTGACCCCATGGACTGTAGCCCACCAGGCTCCTCTGTCCATGGGGATTCTCTAGGCAAGAATACTGGAGTGGATTGCCATTCCCTTCTCCAGGGCATCTTCCCAACCTAGAGACTGAACCCAGGTCTCCTGCATTGCAGCAGNCTCTTTGTGACCCCATGGACTGTAGCCCACCAGGCTCCTCTGTCCATGGGGATTCTCTAGGCAAGAATACTGGAGTGGATTGCCATTCCCTTCTCCAGGGCATCTTCCCAACCTAGAGACTGAACCCAGGTCTCCTGCATTGCAGCAGATTCTTTACC
Source organism: Oreotragus oreotragus (assembly GCA_006410675.1). Taxonomy (NCBI): domain Eukaryota; kingdom Metazoa; phylum Chordata; class Mammalia; order Artiodactyla; family Bovidae; genus Oreotragus; species Oreotragus oreotragus. The sequence goes on along the minus strand of SJYX01001025.1, from coordinate 48,593 downwards.
ATCTGAAGCACCAGGGAAGCACAAGAATACTGGAGTCGATAGCCTATCCCTTTTCCAGGGTGGTAACCCACTCCAGTATTCTTGCCTGGAAAATCCCATAGACGGAGAAGCCTGGTAGGCTACAGTCCATGGGGTCGCAAAGAGTTGGACATGACTGAGCGACTTCACTTCACTTCACTTCCCGACCCAGCAATCGAACCAGGGTCTCCAGCATTGCAGGCGGATTTTCTAACAGCTGAGCTATCAGGAAAGCCCATTTGAGATATATTTACACTTAAAAAAAACGGGTCGGGGGGGCATATTTTTTAACCTGAAATTCAGATTTCACTGGGGATTATGTATTTTTATTTGCTAACTCTAGCAACCCTGCCAAGTCACACATAGACTGTAGGTCCAAGTGAACTCTAATTTAAATATATAATTTATCAAAGAATAGAAGAAAAAGAGGGGAAAGATGGGAGAGAAGAGAGACAGGAGAGAGATAAAGTAGTAGGAGAGAGAAAAAATAAGAATGAATTCAGGCAATCTGCCAAGCAAAATAACTAACATTTTGCAAGAAAAAAATTCTAAAACAGGTCATAAGGTGGAAAAAGTCTGTTTCACAGACTCTTTGGCCTGAACATTAGCCAAAAAAAAAAAAAAAAAAAAAAAAAGCAGGCATCCTATTAACATGTGAATACCAAAGCTCATCCAGGAATGGAAACACTTGGAATTTGAAGGTTCTTAGTTTTCAGCTTGGTTAGAATACCCCAATTCTTTATTAATTGCAAGGAGGATTTTGCTTTTTCAGTGAGATGCTTCGGTAATTCTATATCAAAGAAAGCTAACTTCCGTTTATGTAACTAAGACGGGTTTGAAACTTCATCGGTCGTGTTTTGCTTGCTTGCTTACGCTGACATGCAAAAAAACTATCAGATGCCAGACATGGAGAAGAATTTACCTGTTTAAAAATCACACAGTTCTGCTGTGAAGCATGAAAATGGCTTTTTTGTTGTTGTTGTTAAGTGAAAAATATTAACTGACAGCTCAAGTCAAGCTTTTTTTTTTTCTTTAATCTCTAACCAGACAAATTACTATAACCAAGAATTCTCTTGCCTTAATCCTGGACACGTCACAGGCATGACACTGTTCTGTAGGAGATGGCTTTTTAACTGTGGATGAGGGAAAATAACCTTTGGAATTTTTAGGATGTTATTACAGGCAAGTTTACTAGTTTTTGACTTACTAAGCCACAGCTGGAGCCAGCCTTCATCGGGGTAAGAATATTTTCATGCTACTATTATCTTGTTCATATTTCAAGTGTAGGATTATTGTGTTGGGGGGAATATGGCCTTTGAGGCGTGTACTGTCTGTTGAGAATGCAAATGTGAATGTCCTATAAAAAGAGAGAGAAACTGACAGCTTCCGTCTGTGCTGTAAACTTAAAAGACTCCAACAGATGAGGCATTGGGGCTGTTGGAGCAGGCACTGGATCACACCACCATTTTGGATAAAAGAAAATGTTTCTCTGGGAGGTATTAAAAGGGCTGGGCTTGCAGCCTCTGTCAAAGCCAGACAAGTATGTGTCAGGCTCTCATTTCTGTAGTTATTGTATTATTGCTGCTGCTTTTAAAAAATATCAACAGAAGAGAGCAGGGAATTTTCAGACCAAATTAATTATGAATCTACTTGATCAGATTTTCTTTCGAATTAGTGAAATGTGCCTTTTTCTACCACCTTGTCTCTGTTCTGCATCTTACTGTTTCTTTCATAAGGTTCAGTGTGTGGTTAGTTCAGAGAAAGAGCAATGTTTTTCTATATGCTTTCCCTTAAAGAAGCTGCAAAAACAGTTCCAAAGCCAGTCTCTCCCCAGTGGGCAGAGCTGACCTCCCCACCGGCCTGGCTGCCTCGGAAATGCACTGACAAGTCGCAGGGAATCACATCGGTCCACCTGCAGCAGCCAGGCTGGGAGCAGGCGCTGTTTTGATAGGAAAAATGTCCAGAGGAAATTGTCAGGTGATGTCAGCAACAGAGAAGCAGTCTGTATATACGGTGACTTCAGTATCCTTCCTGACCAGGTTGCTTTTTCAGTCCCAGCTCCTCACTGTGGTTCTTAACCAGGGTGCACACCAGATCTCCTAGGGAGCTTTTGGAAAGGTCAGTAGCTGTGCTTTGAGGACTTAGCGCCTACCCCTGTCATTCTGATACACGTCTTTGGTTTAAAACATACTTGAAGGTCTCAAACCCAGATCACCATAGGAATCACTGAGGAGGCTTTACAGTGCAGATTCCTAGGCCCCCTCCACCAGAAATTGTTATTCACTGGGGCTGGATTTGGGCCTAGGAATCTGTATTTTTTAAGTTTCCCAATTAATGTTGCCGATTAGTCAGATTTGGAAACCCTCTAGGCCCCAACGGAATCACACAAATTTCAGCAAGAGAAGCATTGTAGGTTAAAAAGAAAAGTGATCATGCATTCAGAGGCTTTAGGGCAGCGTCCTGTACTTGTTTTGTCTCCACCTGAAATTTCCCCCAGCTTTGCGCCTCCCTGCTTCCTCCTGACCCATTTCCCTTCCAACTCCCTGACCTCGTCTCCTCCCTCTGTCCTTCCACAGGCCCGGTTCATCCTTTCCTTAGGTACTCTTCCTCCCAGCCTGCAACATTCTGGTATTTTCCCAAATCAAACCAAACAGCCACACCCAACAAGCGGTGTGACTGCTGGGCTCTCAAGCTCGTCCTTTCTCTCCCATCCTTGGGTCTTCTGTGGGCCCTCCCTTCTGACTTCCTGTCCTCTGCATCTGGTTTCTGGCATCTAGACTTGTGTGCCACCATGACCCCTTTGTCCTGAGCCAGACCAGTGGCCCTTTCCCAGCCCCTAACTTTCTTGACCTCTTTGCAGTCGATAACCTGTAGCTCACGCCTGCTTTGAACCATCTACTCTTGGCTGTCCAGCTGCACTCGCTTGATTTGTTTTGTTGTGTTGTTTTTCTTACCAACATTCAATCTCTGATCTGTTTCTTTATCTCAGCAGCCTCCTAATGGTGATGTCATCCATTCGCACATCTTTTACTCTCACGTCTGTCCAGGAGCCTCCCAAGTCAAGATCCCTAACTCTCATGTCTTCCTCGAGCTCCTAACGAGTCTTTCCAGCCAGTCATCAAGACCTCAAACTCTTATGTGTTCAGAACCTCACATTCCTCTCCATTCCACCCCACCCCCAGATCTTTCTCTTTCATTAATGCTGCCACCCAGAGTCAAAACCATGGGCTCTCTCTCCTTCCTTAGCTCCAGAACCCAGTCACTTGCTGTATCCTTTCACGTTCTAATCCCATAGCTTCTCTTGCATATAATAATTCTATTCCTTTACGTCTCTGCAGCCATATCTTTGTTCAGGCCTTCCCTGCTTCGTTCCCAGCCCTCTATAGAAGCCTGATCTTCCTGCTACCAGTTTCTTTATTCCAACTATATGATTAATTTATCTAAAGTACATTTCTGATCATGCCAAAATATGACTTGGCCAGGGATTAGCACACTGACCTGGGAACATAATACGTTCCATGATCTAGAACTGTGTACTTTGTTCTACTAACTGGATGATTTAGGGGCTCAAAAAGCAATAAAGGGCAAGAAACATGATTAGTTGCTTGTTGGTTTTAAGGTGGCAGTCCATGGCGTCTCACAGAGTCGGACACAACTGAAGCGACTTAGGGTAAAAACAAATCCTAAAAGTGGAGTGGCTGTTCATGGTGGGGTCCACAACTTCTGAGACCAGTACTTTATTTTACCCAATTATAGCCACAGGTATGATACTGTATATTGATTCTGACCATCTGCCTAGAGCTTTTATCATACATCTGAGATCTGAGCTATAGTGGATGGTTATATTCTTATGTTTCTTTAAACTGCAAGCCCAGTGCCTATACAAATGTTATTGGTATAGGAATGGCTTGAGACCTCAAGGTCACACCTCAAGTTCAGGAACCACAGGGCCTCATATTTTGGACCCAGACTTCTAAAGCCATATGCTGGTCCCAGGGTAAACTGTAGGATAAAGGGACTTAAAATGGAGGTAGAATTTCTATACTTCAAAGTGGATGCCAGTAGACTGTTAAGTTTTCTGTGTGTATGCCACTACATAAAGCAACCCCTAAGGAAACTATACAAAGTACCATATTAAAAAAAACACTATGAATAAATCAAAATGATCTGAGAAATGTACTAGTAAGCCATATGAAGAGGGAAAAAAAGAGGAATAGGAAGCAAAAGGAAAAAACAGTGTACAATGGACCATATGGCAGAACTGTGTCCTAACATTGTCAGTAATCACATTAGATGTGAGTGGTCTAAATACAGAAACTAAATAATAGAGATTGGTAGAGTTGATTTTTTTAATGACCCAACTATTTACTGTCCACAAGAAACTCACATCAAACATAATGACATAGGTAGATTGAAAGTAAAAATATCAGAAAATACATCATGTAAAAATTAATTTAAAAAATCAAGAGTGGCTATATTAATATTAAAAAGTAGATTTTATAGCAAATAAAATTACTAGGGACAAATAGGGAAATTACATAAAGATAAAAGGGTCAACCCACTAAGAAGATATACCAACTGGAAATATGTATGGAGAAATAGCAGCACTTTAAAATACATGAAGCAAAAAATGATAGAATTGAAAAGATAGATAGACAAATCCACAATTATAGTTAAGGATTTAACCCTACTTTAAGCAATTAATAGACTACTAGACAGGATATAGATGAACTGAACCAAACCATCAAACAACAGGATCTAATTGAAATTGATAGAACACTTCACCCAGCAACAGTAGGATACACAGTCTCCCATGGAACATTCATGAAGATAAGCCTCATTCTGGTACGTTAAAAAAAATCCTTAACAAATTTAAAAGAATTGAAATCGTAGTGTGTCCTCTCACCATAACAGAGTCAAACTAAAAGTCAGTCATGGAAAGACAACAGGAAAATTTCCAAACACTTGGAAATTAAACAGCACACTTCTAAATAACCCGCAGGTCAAAAAGGAAATTTCAAAAGAAATCTATAATACACATAGAAAGAAAAATTACAGCATACACCAAAAAAAAGACAGCATATCAAAATTTGTAGGGTACAGCTAAAACAACACCAATATGTAAATTTACAGCATTAAATGGACTTCCCTTGTGGTTCAGCTGGTTAAGAATCCTCCTCCAGGGCAGAAGACCTGGATTTGATCCCTGGATTGGGAAGATCCCCTTGAGAAGGGGGAGGCTACCCACTCCAGTCTTCTGCCCTGGAGAATTGCATGGACTGTAGAGTCCATGGGGTCGCAGAAGAATTGGACATAACTGAGCAACTTTCACTTTCACAGCACTAAATGCTTATGTTAGAATTCAGGAAAGATCTGAAGTCGGTTATCTAAATCCAACTTTGAGAAACTCAAAAAGCCAAGACAAGCAGAAGAACGGAAATAATACAGCTAAGAGCAGAAATCAGTGAAATCAAAAACAGGAAAACAATACAGAAAATAAGCAAAAAGCTGGTTCTTTGAATAAATTTTAAAAATTCTAGCATGATTGAAGAGAAGAGACAAAACGCAAATAACCAATATCAAGAGTGAATTGGGAGTATCACTATAGACCCTACAGATGTCAAAAGGATAAGATAATCCTATGAACACTCTACACACATAAATCTGTTGATTTATGTGAAATGGACCAATTCTTAGAAATAACAGATTATCAAAACTCAGCAAAGTTGAAATACTCAACCAGAATGAAGTGAAGTGAAAGTCGTTCAGTCATGTCCAAACTTTGCAACCCCATGGACATAGTCCATGGAATTCTCCAGGCCAGAATGCTGGAGTGGGTAGCCTTTCCCTTCTCCAGGGGATCTTCCCAATCCAGGGATCAAACAGAATAGCCCTGTAACTATTTAATAAATTTGTTGTTTAAAATTTGCTTCCCCCCTGAAAAAAAAATCTCCAGGCTCTGATGGTTACACTGCAAAATTTTACCATATATTTAAAGAAGAGTTAACATTAATTTTATATATTCTCCCAGAAAAAGAAAAAGGAGGGATCACTTCCCAAATCACATGAGGCCATTTCCCTGATGCCAAAGCCAGGCAAAGACAAAACAAAAATGAAAATAACAGACCAATATCTCCCATGAACTAGACATTAAAAAAAAAGGTTTAAGAAAATGTGAACTTAAATTTTACATCGTATAAAAAGACCACGCTCATGACCAGGTGGGATTTATTCCAAGTATGCAAGGCTGATTCAGTATTCAGAAATCAACCAGTGTAATCAACGATAGCAACAGGCTAAAGAAGAAAAAGCATATGATCATGTCAGTTGATGTAGGAAAAACATTTGATGAACTTTAACACTCGTGCATTATAAAAATCCTCAGTACTCTAGGGGAACTGCCTCAGCCTTGCAAAGAACATTTGCATACCACAGCTAACATCATACTTAATATGAAAGAGTGGATGCTGTCCCTCTAAGATTGAAAGCAAGATAAGGATGCTTACTGTCACCACTCTGATTCAGTGTCATACTGGAAATTCTAGCCACTGAAATATGGCAAGAAAAATAAATATAAGACATATATTCCAAAAGAAGAGGTAAAACCGTGTCTATTTGAAGACAACATGCTTGTCTACATAGAAAATCCTGAAGAACCTATCAAATAGAACTAATTAACAAGTTCTATAATATTACAGGATAGAAGATCAACACACAAAAATCAGTTAAGTTTCTATATGCCGACAACAAGTAGAAACCAAATTAAATTTACAGTACTACTTACAGTTGCTTCAAAGAAAATGAAATGCCAAGTGTCATTCCAACAAAACATGTACAAGGGCTCTATGATGGACATTATGAAATGCTGCTGCCTAAATGTCTGAAACGTTCTCACACGTTGTTTACTAACATGTCTATGAGGTATTCTCTTCTAGCAGAAGCGTGGTAACCCTGATCTGTAGCAAGCCTTGGAAATTGCGGGGTAAATGTGTAAAAGATTAAGTGCTCAAATGGATAAAAATTACTGGCAGCATGGATACTGATAAAGTTTTCCACTGTCTCAGTATCAAAAGCTCAAGAATGCCAGATTCCCCAAGTGAGCCAGGGTGCTTGGATTGTTTTTCATGAAAGCAGCTAGCCAGGATCAACACCCTTGGAGTAGAGCCTGAGGTGGAATTTCCAAATCCTGCAAACATTATGGTGACAGCCACCCAGCACCCCAGTGCTGGATAGCCCAAGGCGTGAGTCACAGGCTGACTCCTGGACAGTCAGCAGGGAAGAGATGCCCAGGTTGGCCCCAGCACTCCATCATTAGTGGTGTCAGGAGACACGTAGCCATGGGATGGGGAAATGAGCTTTAAAAGAATAATAATAAATAAGCTGCTAAAATAATAGTCCAAACGCAAAGAGGAGAGGTTCCTGGCTAGAGATTGCTGTTGCCTAGATTAGATGAGTTTTCAAACTGGGAAGAAGTTTAGAGATGGTCTGGTTCTTGGAACTTTGGGTTAGGTCCAGAAACAACATAGCATTGCCCAGTCCTACAGATGATACACACTTGGAATTCTGTTTTGAGCAGGCTGGGAATATACAGAGAAGTTTTAGAGGAAGAAAACATACATAGAGTGCTAGAGATGAGACCTTGTCACACAGGCAGTAGATAGATTGATGGCATGCAAATTCATAGTCAGGTATCTGTTTACTACTGCATTTATGTTAATAAAATGATGACTTTCAAAGCACTTTATCACATTTTCTTCCACAACAACCTATAAAGAAGATTGGGGCTTGGGTTCTTTATTCACATTGTAAAGAAGCCACAAGAAAGTTTATGGCTAAGGAGTTAACATCAGAACCAGGAGGAGAATTCAGATCCTCAAATCTACCAGTCACCAGCTCTGAACGTGTAGCAGAGGTGCCAAACCCTGAAAACAGTTGTCAGGACTTGGATCCTGATAACTATCAGGACCGATTTTTTCTCTTATATTCATCGCAAGGACCTTTCTTTCAGAATAGAATGCCTTGCTTATTTAAAACAAAAGTAGCCTTTACAGTAGCAGTATATCCATCATCTTATTCATTGCTCTTTCTTACCACCTTTTCCTTGTAGACCTGAAATTTCCATATTTTCTTTCTCTGTAAAAACTCTGGGCTCTTAACAGTTGGTCTTTGAGTTGGAGAGTTTATTTCAAGGTAGAATATCCACAATTCCAAACACAAACCACATACACACACCCCTCCCACACGCAGGTCAGGGATGGGCAGAAGGCCATCTCATGCCACAGACGGGTCTGCTCAGCTGCATGTGTGGCAGGACCCCACGTGGCACTGAGCAGATCCACAGGAACCTGACCTGAACTCTTGTGAAACGTACCCCTCACCTGCTTTCCCCTCCTTCTTCCAGTCTCTACTTCGAAAGAGCCAGGTGGGCTTTATTTCCTGGAGGTGACAAGAAAAACTGAGTTGAGAGCTCTAACACCTTCAAATCTCCGTGGCAGGGCAGGGATCTCAGAAGAAATAGATGGTGGAAGAAAAGAGCAAAGAGAGCAGAGAGGCTGGCCGCCTCCCTCTCTGTGGCCGTCAGTAATCCCTCCAGAACACAGAAATTACACGCTGTGTCATACCATGTGCAGACCTTTCCTTAGTTCAAGCTCTGGGCTTCCAGAGACCACGTGTGTGGTGCATAAGGGAGAAAAGTGTAGAACAGTAACAAGCAAACTTGATTCTCTTTCTTTCGTAGAAAACCAAGTGGGATAGATATAACTGTGCATGTTGCTGGCATTCCCTTGGATTATAAAATGCAGAACACCTTCTCTATGGAACGCAACTTAAAGTTTAAATGATAGCAGCACATGATAAACTTGGCTTACAGTTGTTTACTATTTGGCTGAGATGCAGTCATTCTAGCTTCTTGTGCATAATCCACCTGAGACTTGATGCTGTTAAATGGCGGGATGCTGGTAGGAGGACATTGGAGATTGGTGTGATGTTAATGAAATTTTTTATAGCTCTTCTGAGAAGCCAAGATGTTAGTCGATCACATATCAAATTGACTTCTCAGGCAATTCATTTGAGAATTTTATCCACACCCCTCACTAAAAGAACAATCAGTTTTGTTTCAGTGGGCTTGAATGGCTGACTGCTGGGGTCGGGGCAGGGGGCACCAGGCTGTGAGGAGTGGGTGCCTCCACGGCGGGGCTAAGTTCTGACTCATGTTTACTAAGTGCCTTGTTGGCATGGTTTGGGCTGTCCCCACACACGTAAGTCATCTTTTCAGAGATTCTGGAGAATTCTTTAGCCAGAGAAAAATGACCCTGTGATGTTTATTTTTGCAGATACTTTATTTCGGCTTCTTCATCAGCTCCTTTATTTTATGGCATTCAAGTGTGTATAAGTGCTCACAGAGTCTCAGGATTAATCATTACAAATGAAATCTAATCTCTGACCAATAAAATCAAGTGAAAATGTAGGGATGTGTTGTTAGTGTGAGACATCTCTTTATTACGGTTGTCGAAACTAAATACGTTCATTTATAATGAAAAGAGTGGGGGCAGGGATAATCCCACCTGCTCCATGCCTTGAAGCTACGGGCATGCATGTAAAATCGGAGTTTTTATGGAGAAACTCGTACTCCAGATTTTCCCTTGCAGTTTCAGGGCAGGCTTCCAGCCTTTCTCAGAAGATCTAACTAGAGAAGAACATGCTTGTGCTCATAGATGGGGCACCTGGCCTGAATCCCCTGGTTGTTGGGAGGCTGATGCATTACTGGAGTCAGACTGTCCAGGGCTAGAAGCACTGAGTCTGTGAGAGCCCCACCAGTGAGACTCACCCAGCACAGAGCTGGGAGTAGGGCCTGCCCCCCCGACCCCCGCCCAACCCTGAGGTCCCTGGGGAATCTAGGGATGCACTGCCCAGTCCAGAAGCCGCCAGGCACAGCTGGCTGTTGGGATGTGGACAGTCTGGACTGAGAAGGTTGTTAGTGTAAAATACACTCCAAATTCCAAATACTTGGTACAAAAAAAAAGTGAAAGGTCTCAGTAATTTTTTATTGATTGTTAGTCACTCAGTCGTGTCCAACTCTTTGTGACCCCATGGACTGTAGCCCGCCAGGCTCCTCTGTCCATGGAATTCTCCAGGCAAAAATACTGGAGTGGGTAGCTATTTACTGCTCCAGGGGATCTTCCCAACCCAGAGGCTGAACCCAGGTCTCCCGCATTGCAGGCAGATTCTTGACCATCTAAGCCACCAGGGAAACCCTTTTATCGATTACATGACATGATTTAGAATGTATTGGGTCAAATAAAAAATATTATTAAAATTACACCATTTCTTTTTATTTGTTTAGCACTATTAATAGAAATTTAAAAATCACCTAGGTGGCCACTTGATCCTTCTGTTCGACAGTCCTATGTAGGCAGTCATCAGGTATGTGAGGGCAGCCGGGGAGGGGACTTAGAGAAAGCAATGCAGATGATTTCAAGCTGAGGACTAGGCATTTCTCTTCTTAAAAGCCCTTGTCTGCCCCACCAGCTTCTTCTGCCTGGCTTCCTTGGGTAGCTTCAGCATCCATCCAGCTGGCCTCTCTCTTTGTCCCTCTGCCTGTCTCTGCCCACANACGGGGAGGGGACTTAGAGAAAGCAATGCAGATGATTTCAAGCTGAGGACTAGGCATTTCTCTTCTTAAAAGCCCTTGTCTGCCCCACCAGCTTCTTCTGCCTGGCTTCCTTGGGTAGCTTCAGCATCCATCCAGCTGGCCCCTCTCTTTGTCCCTCTGCCTGTCTCTGCCCACAGTCCAGACACCCTGCCTTCTATGGGGCTGAGAAGTTCTCCCTGCCCACTTACTCCACTCCAGGCACTCAGCAAAACACAAGGGTCTTTGCTCAGCAAGTCCCATCCCTCCCTTAAAATCTGGCTTCGCTCTCTCCCAGTCTCCCATCAAGTCCGCCCTAAAGATTGTCTTTCTGAAAGACGGGGCTAAGCAGGTCCTTGTCCTGCTTTCAGTCCTTTGACAGATGCCCACAGCCTGCAGGACCAGAACCCAGCACCTTCACAGGTGTCTGGGCTCCTCCTCAGCTATCACCTGCTGCAGACTTGGTCCCCAGACAGGGGCCGGGGGGCTCAAAAGACACTTGAAATACCATCTCTGACCTCAAAGCGGAGAGGTAAAGCTCCAGGAACCACAGTGAACAGAAGAATTAAGTGCCTAGGTGAATGAAACCAGCCACAGGGACAAGCAGAATAAGAGAAGGAAGAGGCCAGAAGCACCCAGCCTGGGCTCTGGGTCCCGGGCATGGGGAGGAGGCAGGCAGGCAGGTGCAGGATGGCGGTGAGGGGACAGGAGAGGGAAGGAAAGGGGTGCAGTTCCCCGGCCCCTCAGCTGGACGTCTGCCCTCCCCAGATACTTACTGAGGCCAGGCCTATTGCCTGCCTTTCCAGGGAGCCCATGCCATCGAGAATTAAATGAATTCCCTGCGTTTGGTCATTTGAACTGATTCCTTACAGCCATATAACCAGGTGTTGAAGTTCATTACTTCCATCCTGGTGTCAGTTAGGAAAGTGGATTGGAGCATGCTAAACCCAAGTATAATCTGCCAATGGGATTTCCCACCCTCCCTCACCCCAGATTACTCGTCAAGTTGCCAGAGGAATTAGTGGTGACTCCTTCATACCCTGCAATTCAGTTTCCGTTTATTGAGATCCTATTCTATATGAGGCTCTGAGCCTACCCTGATATAAACCCTCATTTATTCTGTGCTTTAAAATATACAGAATACTTTCATCTACATTATCTTACTCAACCCTTTAAAGTTGAGGAGATGTGTATTACTTATTCTCAATGTATATTCAGAAGTGGAGACCTGAAAAGGTTAAATTACTCGGGGCCATAGAACTAGTAAGTAAGTGACAACGTTAAAAGTCAAAAATTAACTCCAGACCCAGCACTGTTTTCTGTATAGGTGTCAGCCACTTCCTATTCATATCATACATAACTTGAGGGATTCAAAGCTTTCTTTTAAGTAGACGAGTTGAACGTTCGAAGGTCACTGAGGAGGTGTGGAGGCCTGCTCACAACTGACCCAGAAATGCAACTCTTCTTATTACTTCTTAAAACAGTGTTGACAACGTTTAGCCTCTTTCTCTAATGTATCTTAAGTTAGGCTGAAAATCAAAATGATACCCCAAATTTGTGAAGGAAAGGTTGACCCAACCATGTGGAATGGCAGAGTGGATCAGGGGAGGCTGAAAATACATTGCGAGTAGCAAGAATGACCCAGGGTGCTGGCTCATGAAGGGAGATGCCCTCTTGTGGGGAACTGGGAGGCGGGCAGTTATGTGTAAGTATTTAGAAGATACATCCCCTAGACCTGAAACTGCAGTAATCCTCATAACAAGTGATAAACTTCTGATAATGTTTCATTCCTGGGAATACAAAAGCCTTTATTCACCATGTTTTCTTTCAATTTTGCCATTCTGAGAGTGTTTGTGTTATCATTTATAGACCTGGAAATGGACAGCCAGTATTGCCACCAGATCACCAAGCTGGTAAAGAACGCTAGAGAGGAGAGCCAGAAATCGCATCCCTTACCCACCAAGCCCGAGCCTCCTTTGGGCTGCCAGTGAGACTGACTGCCCAGGGCCCACTCTGATCATAAGCACCCTGTGTTTACACCTGCTGCCCGATCAGTGGGGTGAGAAACTTGCTCTCTCAGCCTCTTCTGTCCATGGGATTCCAGCCATTCCCTTCTCCAGGGGAACTTCCCAACCCAAGGATTGAACCTGGATGTCCCACGTTAAAGGCAGACTCTTTAGCATCTGAGCCACCAGATCAGTGGGGTAAGAGCAGCCAAGCGGGTCATCCTCCAGAATTTGACCTTGAGCCCGACCTTGAGCCCACGAAATCTTTTGAGTGTTTAAAGCACCCGTCTCCAGTTTCTTGACTGGAGGGTTTGTTTGTCTGTTTTTGGTTATGCTGGAACCAAGCTGCTTCCTCCGGTTGCTTTTTGTTGAGATGGCGCAGGTTTCTCATCGCAGGGGCCCCTCTTCTTGCAGGGCATAGGCTCTAGGCTTCAGTAGTCGTGGTACTTGGGCTTGGTAGTTCGGTACTTGGACTCAGTAGTTGCCACTCCCAGGCCCTAGAGTGTGGGCTGGGTAGTGTGGCGCACAGGCTGGCTGCTCCGAGGCTCGTGGAATCTTCTCAGATCAGGGGTAGAACCCTGTCTCCTGCACTGGCAGGAGGATTCTTATCCACTACACTACCAGGGAAATCTTCGCCTGCAGAGTTCTGAAAAGCACATGTTTACACAGTGAAAAGGCTGGGTTTATGTATGTAAGATACCTTAACATTAGAAATAATCATGGGAAAAGAAAGAGATATTGTGAGTGCTTTACTTATTACCAACCTAAATGTAAATAAGGCACCAAAAATCACTGGCTTTCGTGTTCATTCTTTAAAAAAAAAAAATTAATGACTTTATTTTTGAGTAATAAGGAAAAGCTAGAAAGAAGTATTTACTTGGTGTCATAAGATTTTAAAAAATTATTTCCCACTTGTCAAGGAACCAGCAATAAACATAGGACTTACAAACTGCAGGATCTAGGAGGCAATGCCATTTCTATAATATCCACTAATGCTTTCATTTTTCTTTGGTTGAAATCACCCTGGCTTCTAAAAAAAGGAAAAGTGTAAGTATTTTCCCTTAATAGAAAAAGCTTAGAATTACTGTAAATGATGATCGCAGGTAAGAAATCCTAATGGTATGTAAACTCTTTCAATATGAAAATTAGATTTGAGCACATCTGGTTTTTGCACTCTAAGAGTGGGAAGAAGGTTTCTTTCCAAGAATATGACTGAAATATACACAGAGAAAAATAAAATTTTCTCGCACAATCACATTTAGAGGTACCCATTTGGAGAAATGTTAACATTCCTATCAATTAATAGACTTGAGTTGCAGTTAGAACAGAATTCTCATCGTGACATCGTATTAGCCCTTTTCTCCTGTTCTACTGCCCAGCTATTCCCCTGTAACCACAGTGGTCTATTTCTGTTCATTTGGTCCGGTTGAGAATCTGTTCAGTTAAGTTCCTGCTCTGTCAGGGGCCCCATGCTCAGCCCTGGAAAGACAGTGACCATGGGAATATGACATCCTCAGCCCCTGCTCAAATGACATTGGCCCTGCAGAGCTAGGGGGCGAAATGGAGAAAGAGCATTTCTGTGCAAGGTGTCAGGAGCCCTGAAAGAGGGCAGTATCCGGATGGGCTCAGAGCCCCCACAAAGCTGCAGCAACTCCAGCCTCAGGAAGCTTTGATGCCAAGCCCCTTTGCACCGTGTTTCACCTGCTACTGGCCACCTGACTGGTCCACAGGATGCGAGGAGTTACATGCATCATCTTGGCCCTTCAGAGCTGAGGAGGAAGGAACCGCTAGCGCCCAGCCAGGACAGGGGTCCGTGGTGCTGCTCAAAGATGGGAGACCAGAGCAGGTGGACAGTCTGGTGGCTTCCTAGAGGAGCATATCTGAGCTGGACCCTCAAAGGCATGTACAGTTCAAATGACAGAGGAAGGAGCAGGCTGCGGGTGAGGACGCAGCACCCGGAGACTGTAGGATATGACTTGCTGCTCCTCCTCCCCTCTCCTCGAAAACTCCTCCGGGACCTTCATCAGCCCATCCTCCTTATGCTGCCTGCACCTCCCAGGCACAGTCCCCACCTCTGACCACCACAAACTGATAAGCCTTAGCATCTGAGCCACCAGATCAGTGGGGTAAGATCTGCTGCGGGTGATGACACATAAGAGCAAGAATAAGGAACAGTGCTGCAGAAGAAGGGGTCAAGACCAAGGGATCAGCAGAGTTCACTGTCCTGTCCCCTGACCAGAGGGGCCCCCTGGGCCAATGGGAGACCAGAGGCCAACACTGGATTTAATAGCTGGGGATTTTTCGTGTGCTGGGACTCAGTTCTGCAGGGGAAAGAATTAACAGTGCTTGAGATTTGCAAGAGGCAGCCTGGGCCCAGAGAGGTAGCTTGTGGGCCCTGCACCGATGGCCACACCCTCCCTAGGTTTCAGCAGAGCTGTTCTGACCTTGCTCTCCAGCCAGCTCAGCCAAGCCTTGGGGACTGATGACCAGTCACTGCTTCCAGAAGTTCCCAAGGAGAAGGGAAGAAGGCTCTACTGAAAAGTCCTTAAAGGCTTCTGAATTCTAGATAACATTAACCCCATGTTAAACACTAAGTTAATTGAATGAACTTAGCCTTTCCCTGGTTCCTGAAAGTGAGGAAGTGTCAGTTGCTCAGTCATGTCCAGCTCTTTGTGACCCCATGGACTATAGGCCACCAGGCTCCTCTGCCCATGGAGATTCACCAGGCAAGAATACTGGAGTGGGTTCCCATTTCCTCCTCCAGGGGGTCTTCCTGACCCAGGGATCAAACATGCCTCTCCTGCATTGAAGGTGGGATCTTCACCCTCTGAGCCCATCCTCCTGAAATACAACCTCCCTCAGAATGAATTTCTGCCTTTTATCTAACAGCCCTCGTCCTAGGGAGCTTTCCCTTAAGTCCAGTTTTCTCCTGACCCTGCAGAGCTGTCCGCATGCATTGTCACAGCCTGCTTCTGTCTGGGGGCTAGGGTGGCTGAGGAGACGTTTGAGGCCCCTGCCCTCCTGCACAGGCTCTCCTCTGCTTAAAGGGTTGGGCTGCCAGTGACAACGCAGTTTATCAACCGCTAGTCTCCACTGTCACCAACGCCTCTCAAGTCCCTTTGCAGAGGATTTCTCTAGGGCACAAGTTCATTCACGGCCTCAGTCCCCTGAGAGTGGCCCGAGGTAAATGTCTTTGGGGAAGGCAGGTCAGAGGAAGCAGAGAAATAGTCCAGGGCAGGAGTGTGGGGAGAAAGGACACAGGGGCACTGTGTCACCAGATGCTCCAAAATAACCCCTGCCCTGGACCACAGGCTGCAGGAGTTCGGCCTCTACATGTATCTCAGGCGGGGTTTCGTGACGGTGTCTGCATCTTTCATGAAGATAATTTGGGCACAGATATATTGCAAGATCCCTCATAGAGCTCTCAGAGTACCCCTGAAACTCTAAAATTTCCTGAAACTCACACCCAGCCGGGGGGACAGAGCCTCCTGGGTTGGAGACCAGCCTTGGAAACCAGGCAGCCTGAGATTTCCCTGGAACAGGGAGTGAAGTGCAGGTGGGAGGGAGGGAATTCTGGTTCAGACGGTCCGATGGGGAGGGAAAAAGGGCGGTGAGGGGGCCTGACAGGGCTGGAAGGCACTTGCTCAGCCTCAGCTTTCTGAGGCCTGGTCCTCGAAGCCACAGTCAAGGTCAGTGCAAAGTGAGTACAGGGGGCAACTGCCGTGAGTTGAGGCCAGGCCATGAGGAGGTTTGTGTGCTTTAGAAGCAGCTGGGACAATGTAGATTTGAGATGGACTGAAGCAAGGTGGGAAATAGAATCTAGAGGCATGACAGGAGGGAGGGAGTAAGCGATTACAGTGAGACCTGGAGTGTGAGAAGGGGTGGAGACAGAAAGGGGTTCAAGAGAAAGCTGAAGAAGCTGCGGGGAGGAGAGAGGGGAAGCCAAACCCTGCATACAGATGAGCAGGTGGACATGGGATTCAGCAGTGAGTGCTGGATTTTAGGTGGGGAGGTAGTGGGATCTGGTTTGGGCCATATCACAGTGGAGGATACGGTCACAGTGGTCATCCTTGGGAGCAGATGAAGAGATGAGAGAGCGCAAGAGATCAGGGAGTGGGGGCAGGATCCTAGGATTGCACCAGCTTCTGAGGACTAGCCAGAAGAGGTGGATTCATGAAAGAAGTTCAAAGTCAAAGAGGCCCTCAAGAGGCCGGAGAGCCATGCACGGAGCATCACGCAAATGTCACATACGTCAGCATGACCAAGCAAGACCAAGAAACAAGCATGTCCCCTATACCCTTAATGGTTGCCTGCATATGCNGGTGGATTCATGAAAGAAGTTCAAAGTCAAAGAGGCCCTCAAGAGGCCGGAGAGCCATGCACGGAGCATCACGCAAATGTCACATACGTCAGCATGACCAAGCAAGACCAAGAAACAAGCATGTCCCCTATACCCTTAATGGTTGCCTGCATATGCAGACATCTGTCATCTGGAAAAAGTTCTACTCTTGCTGGTGAAGAGTGTGAATGCTTTGTGAGGACTTAAAAGGACTGTTTGGCCAGAATTTAACTGCTTTGCACAGATAATGACAAGCCTTTGATTTGTGCCTGTAGCTAGCATGGAGACACATTGCAGCTCCACCCCTTAGCTGTGTCTACAGACTACTCAGTATAGTACATTTTGGGGGGGCACACCGGTGTGGCATGCACAACTTTCTGGACCAGGGACCCAGGGATTGAACCCATGCCCTGTGCAATGGGAAGCACAGAGTTTTAACACCTGGGCCACCAGGGAAGTCCGTTGTTTGTCTGTTTTAAAGATGAGGAAACTGAGAGAGCAACTCAGCTCTTTGCACGAGGAGGCACAGCGCCTATGTGGCAAAATAGGCATATGGATCCATCAATCAGGCTTTCTGACTGCAGGACTCGAGCTCTTAATTACTATACATACCAGTTAGAATTTGACCTGGAAAAGAGAAGCCACTTGAGGTGTTTCAAGAAGGAAGACACTTAACAGAGGACGAGTGACCTCCAAGTCCATCAGGAGGGTTAGGTAAGCTAGGTCGGGGGCCAGCTGGAAATCAGTGATCAGTTCTGGAACACCATGAAAACTGCCGACAGTCATCTCAGATGTCTTGGCGTCTGCAGGTGTTATTCCCAGAAGGATCCTGGAAGCCTCTCGAAGAGCCTCATATCTACCACCTGCTGGAGCTTATATGCCTGCTTCCACTGCAAACCTTCTGTTACCCTTCCACCTTCCAAATCCTATGCAGGCGCCTCTCACTTGTGACCTCTAACCCAAAACCCTACAGGCAGGCAGAGGATGAGACGGCTGGATGGCATTGTCAACTCAATGGACGTGAGTTTGAGCAAACTCCGGGAGATGGTGGAGGAGAGGGAAGCCTGGTGTGCTGCAGTCCATGGGGTCACAAAGAGTCAGACAGGACTTAGCACTGAACACCGGCAACAGCTGTGCTGTACTGTCTTGAAGAAAGTTTGGGGATTTCTCCAGAGACCTTGAAAGGCAGCATAACCTATGGAAGCATCTCTATTTCATCCCAGAGGCTGAAGAACAAGCCATAAGATGATCTCAGATGCCCTAGAATCACCCATGGTTGCTGAAAACAGCCACTAAGACTTCTAATCCATTAACCCATTAGTAAGGGTGAGTTGTGCCTTACCTTAGGCATTCAGGAAGTGCCCACCTCCCTGGAAACGTTCGTATTCAAATGGAAGTTGGGGGAAAGGTGAAGGCAGTTGAGTTGATACATGGTCTTAATACAATGCATTAGTTCTGTACAAAGTCAGATAAGATGTGGAGATTGCAGGCAGCTTTAACGAAAAGGTGAGCATTTGTTTGGAATTAGGCATTGGTTTTCAACCCTGGCTGAATACTACGTTCATCTGGGATGCTTGCCAAAAATATCAGTATCGGAACTTACCTGGCAGTCCAGTGCTTAAGAGCATGCTTCCAATGCAGGCGTGCAGTTTCAATCCTTGGTCAGGGACCTGAGATGCCATATTCTGTGCGGTGGGACAAAACAGCACTGACGCTGGTGCCCAGTCTAGGACCAATTAAATTAGCATCTCTGGGAAAGAGGCCCATGAGCCAGTGTTTCAGCACTCAGGTAATGCTGACCTCATGGATGAGAAACCCCTAGGAAGCTTTCCAGTTTCCAGTGTGCTTTCACTTTTATCATCTCATTTGTGTCTTGACTTTCATGCCTTTTTATTAGCAGACAGACTAAAACTCAGAGTTTGGGACTTTTTCCAAGGACCAGAGCTATTCAAGATATTCCCCTCTGCAGACCATCCAGTTCACTGTGTTATATGGTGGTTCCTATGTTTGGCTATAAAGGAGAATCATCGTGGGAGTTTTTAAAATTCCGGATGCCCAGATCACATCCCAGATCTATTACACCAGAATGTGGGGGTGGAGTGGGAGCCTGGCATTGATATTTTTTTAAAGAGTCCCAAGTGATTCCATTGTGTAATAAAGTCTAGAAACCACCGTGTTAGGCCATACTTGGGGAACATGTGACGTGAGTGTAGTTCAGCATGCCTGCCTTTACTTATTAGGACATTATGCTCAACTCTGTTTCCTAACCTTCACAGTGTATCTATTCAAATAAATCTGTTAATTAGAGGCTGTCTCAGCAGTCAACTTGTCAATAGCAGTCACCACAACAATGCAAAAACTAGTATTGTGAACAAAAGAACACAGCTTAACCTGCCCGCCCTATGTATGACCCTTCCAGATTCAATACATCCTTCCTGTCAAAAGTTATGAATGAAATTAGCAAACTGCTAGTTAGGAAACAGAGATAGGCAACCAAGTTTCCAATTTACTGACCATCAACATTTGGCATCACCGACTAGAGCCCAATCGGTGCAGATCTCATTTCTCATTCCCCTTGGGGTAGGTACACAATCCCCTTCTAAGAGGTTCATGTAAAGAAATGCCTGTGGTCAAGTCTGGGCAGCACAGGAAACTCCAAGTTCCCAATCAAGATCCCCTGACCTCTCTCCCAGGTCTGCAGAACTTGAATTCATCACGCCTTCAAAACCTCTAATTAGAATTAGAGGTGTTAGAATCCTCTAATACCAAAAGCATTAGTTCAGAAGCTAGTTTTCTAAAAGTCCTTGTAAACACACAAAGATGGGAATTTTAAAACCAGCTTTGAGGAGCAAGCCTTCCCTATTAAAGTACTCTTTCTATGGTCCGGCTTGTTTTTGACAGAGACGATCGAGTCCAGCCAGCCCTCTTTCCCTCTTATTCTTTCAGGAGGAAGCAATTTTCGAGTCTAATAGTTCTGCGAAAGCTACTTTATAATCTACAGTGCCCTGAAGGGAAAAGAGGGAGCATTTTCTGTTTTCACAATCATCCCAACTGCGTGTTGTGCTTACAGCTTTTTGGGTGGAAAGAGGCCTGAACTGTTCAAAGAAACTGGGCCCAGCTGCCCAGTTCCCCTCGCTAGAACTGCAATTCCAAATAAAAAGAACAGCCAGCACACTTTTAAAAATAGGTAACTAAAAAGAAAACAAAAACTGGGATATTTCAAATAACTTTGGTAAGATGGGTCCATACTACATCTAAGAGAAGTGGGGACATGATCAATGAGAGAAGAGAGTAGACAGACTTCCCTTGCCAAGTGGTCAGCATTTTACACAGCGTATTTGCAAAGCTGCCTCTGCTCCGTTTTCCAAGGCTGTGGCTCCTGAATGCACATCCTTCTGTGAACCGCCTGCAGCTGTGTACTGGTTTCTCCTCACAGCTCTTCTATAAGACACTGTGGTGTGTCAGGCCCCGAGCAGATAGTGTCCTCAGAATTGGGAGCAAGGTGGGTCACTGACGTATTTAACTGGCCTTTGGGGTCCCTGTCCCCACCAGAAATTGTCAAGAGGGAGACGCATTTACATCTGTTTTGACCAGAGCCTTGCCTCTGCTCAACTCCTCCATGCTCTTGAGTTATCAGGGTCTTTACCTCCACAGGCTTGTCCAGTGTACCCTGTGGGGAAGGAAATGTAGAGAAGAGTAACCCCTGAAAGAGGCAAAGAGGGGCTGAAGTGGGGGTGGGCAGGGACGTGAAACTTCCTCAAGATACAAACAGTCCTCACCTTCTGCAGAAGCTCTGAGCCTGTCCTGTGCAGTCTGGCAGCCACTGGCCAGACGTGAGTGCTGAGCCCTGAAAATGTGTATGTTATCCCATTGAAATGATAACGGTGATTTATATATATTGAATATATTGTAAAATTAATTTTACCTGTTTTTACGTTTTTTCACATGGCTATTAGAACATTTTAATGACCTGTTAGGCTTGAACTGGGACATCCTAGGTGTCTCGAGTTGTAAAAAATCTGCCTGCCAATGCAAGAGATACAGGAGACACAGGTTCGATCCCTGGGTTGGGAAGATCCTCTAAAAGAGGAAATGGCAACCCACTCCAGTATTCCTGCCTGGAAAATCCCATAGACAGAGGAGCCTGGTGGGCTACAGTCCACGGGGTGGCAAAGAGTCAAACACGACTGAGCACAACTCTAAGGGGCCCACAGTGCTGCATTCATATTTGCTGGTTGATGCATAAACTCTGAAATCATACATAAGGAGCTACAGACAGTGGTGACTTTGGGGGCAAGACTGGGAAGTAAGTAGGTAGGGACAGGAAGGAGGGAGACATTCCCCTGGATAGTTTATCTTTAGTGGGAGTTTTGAACCATGTGTGTGTGTGTCACTTTTCAAAAAGAACATCATGGGAGTGCAGGATATAATCTCCCTCCATCCCCAGGCCCACCATGCCTGGGGATCACCTTCCTCGACTCCATCTGACCCCTGCAAAAGCCTGAAGCCAGCACGGCCCTCCTCCTCTAGCTCTGCTCAGGGGTTCACTGGGTCACCGGTCTCCATGCCTGGCTAACCCAACATTCTGAGGGCAGGTACGAGCCTTGGGAGCTTGTATCCAGTGAGTCAGGCTCAGCTGGCCGGGTGAATGAGCTCTTTTCCTTAGCAGATGTGGGAGTGAGTGAGAGGAGTTCTCCCAGTTCTCTCTGGGATCCCACCTTTTCAGTTCAGTTCAGTTCAGTCTCTCAGTCGGGTCTGACTCTTTGCTCCCTCATGAATTGCAGCACGCCAGGTCGCTGAGGGTTGGACACGACTGAGCGACTTCCCTTTCCCTTTTCTCCTTCATGCATTGGAGAAGGAAATGGCAACCCAGTCCAGTGTTCTTGCCTGGAGAATCCCAGGGATGGGGGAGCCTGGTGGACTGCCGTCTATGGGGTCACACAGAGTCGGACACGACTGAAGTGGCTTAGCAGCAGCAGCAGGCCTCCCTGTCCATCACCAACTCCCGGAGTCCACCCAAACTCTTGTCCATCGAGTCGGTGATGCCATCCAGCCATCTCATCCTCTGTCGTCCCCTTCTCCTCCTGCCCGCAATCCCTCCC
>SJYX01001025.1:0-20499 GCA_006410675.1 Oreotragus oreotragus | reverse complement strand
GACCGTAGTCGGCAAAGGAATGTCTCTGCTTTTGAATATGCTGTCTAGGTTGTTCATAACTTTTCTTCCAAGGAGTAAGCATCTTTTAATTTCATGGCTGCAGTCACCATCTGCAGTGATTTTCTTGGCAAACTGTGAAGGGAAGTGTTTGTACTGGGTTCCCCATCAGAACTCAGAGGCAAATGACCACACACCCTTTTCTCTGCACAGCTCCCAGCGGACCCTTTATACAGGTGGTATAGCAATGAAACAGTGCAGGAGACACAGATTCGATCACGGGGTCGAGAAAATCCCCTAGAGTAGGAAAAACACTCCAGTATTCTTGCCCGGAAAATTCCATGGGCAGAGGAGCTTGGTGGGCTATAGTCCACGGGGCCGCTAAAGAGTCAGACATAACTGAGCATGCACACACCAGCTGCTCAGGGGGCGTGTTGTAACCTTCCTGGGACAATAATTTTAAGAAACTGTTTACACGTTGTGCCAGTGAAAAATGAATCACCTAGATGCGTGTTTCAAATAAAGCCCTGCCTCAGTCCTGTCAGGGTCCTGGTTCTCAGCTGTCCAAGCAGACTCCACCGTGAAGTCGCCACCAGGTACTGACCAGAAGTGGTCCAGACACAGTGGGACAGTTCCTCGGACACTCAGGACGTGAAGGCCAGGTTTCACTGCACCTCTGGCTGCAGCTCTGCTCTCTGGCCTTCATTTGCAGAGTTTTATTTTATCAACTGTTTTATCTCAGCATCCCTATTGTCCTCAGACTGTGAGCCCTGCTAAGGAACTCTGTGTCATGTGATCAACCACAGGCTCCAGGACACATCTCCTGTGCGCTCAGACTGATGCCTGTGCTTTTTGCCCTCGATAGACATAAAGTCACATCAGATCCATCAACCACGGCAGCAATTATATTCTGAAATATGTTCCCCCTCCACAATCTCCAGAAAATGTCATCTTTTCTTCTCAAGATGGCCTGAAAATAGAGCAAATGGCTTACTTTTGAAGCATTATTACAGAAATATCTTCTGTCCCAAATTGTTGACACATGCAAGTTTCCTAAATGCTCCAAGGCTTTATCCTCAGAGGTAAAAGAGGGATATTCATGAAAAATGAACATGTGTTGAATGTTGGTTCTGGACCAGCTTCTGCACTAAGCACTTTCCAAGGATTGTGTAATGATTTCTCAGGAAACCCACTGAGAAAGGACCTGTGAATGCAAAGCCAGGATTCCTCCCAGGGTGGTCTGACTTCAGAGCCCACGGTCTGACCCCTGAGGACTGCTGCCCCAGCAGCATCCACCTCAAGGAGATGCTGTGGGATTGAATGAGCTCACGTCTAGAAAGTGCTCAGCAGGCCTGCCACCTTGGGAGCTGCTGCTGTTGGACAGAAGCTGGGATACCTAGGAGGGCGCTACAGGGATACAGAGGGGAGAGGCCGAGGGACCTGGAAGGGGGGAGCCTGGTGGGGCCCAGCTGGAGGGGTTTAGAGATGCAGGCGTGCCTGGCGTGCCCTGTGAGCCGATGGTGCTGTAGCACAAGCCCTCCTCTTGTGCTCCAGTCACCAAGCTCAGTGTTTCAGAGTGTTGGAGTCGGCCTTCAACCCCTGCCCTGAGTCCTCACCAACACTTAGCCTGCATTTTCTTTCACTCTTGGTTTAAAGCTTTTGTTGTCATTTATTGTTTAACTTACTTAAGCTCATCTATTGCCTCTAGAAAATAGATGATAAATACGTTGTCAATGGGTGGGACCGGAGTTGGGGGCAGACTGCTCTGATGGTGCATGTGGATGCGGGTGGAGGGTGGCCTCAAGCCATAGTCTGCACCCAGTGGGGACAGTTCTGAGGGTCTTAAGTGGTCCCAGCTTTTCTCTTTTCCTCTGTAACCTCAGATACTCTTCAGGCCTCCTCAGGCTCTCTAAGAAGCCACGTTGACGTTCCCAGCACTGAAAGGGACCAGCGCTGTGCTTTGGAAGTTGAGTCACAGGGACTCTGCTGTGGCCAGAACAAAGCAGAAGGGCCGGGCGTGTTCTCGGGGGGCCTTGAGCCTGAGTCGCCTCAGCGTGTGCCTGTTGGCATCTGAGCTCCGGGTGGTGGTGACTGTCTACAGAACTGCGGTGCCGGTGCTGCTGGCAGCTGGCTTCCCAGGGTGCTGTGCAACGTGAATAAGCTGTCCACCTCGGGGTTCCCACCGCCAGTTCCTCCTATTTCAAGACATTCTGGACTTTAATTGGATCCTCAGAGGCAAATGGCCACATACTCTTTTCTCTGCACAGCTCCCAGGGACCAGCTCACAGAAGACTGGTGTGCAGTCCAGCTAAAAACCCTGGCTCTGGGGCATGCCGGGGTGTCTTCCTCTGATTGACAGTGGTCTTCAAATCTGTACACAGTGTTATCCATACAGAGATGAACTCCTCAGTCACCCTTGACATAACTTCCATCTAACAAGGGCTTCTGAACCATGATGTTGCCTTCCCTCCACCTTCCCACCCACGCTTTGAACATCCAGTGCTTACAGAGCCGTCCTTGAGATTAAACCAAATTTCAGTTGACACATGACCCCAAGACAGGCAGTGGGGGAACAGAAACTGTCCTTTTCATCAGAAAGGAATTATGCCTTTAGGTAGGAAAGTCATCTTGTGATAGGTGCCAGGCAACCAACGGGTACTGTACTCTGTGCCACCACCCTGCTGGTCACCAGGGTCCCAGGACAAAGGACCCACAGTCCCCTCCTAGGTTCTTTCCCAGCAGTGCTCTAATAAATCCCAATGGTGTCTCTTCTCTGTGCAGCCCACATATGAATTCATGAGGCTGGGGGAAATGAGTGATAAGCCTCACGGATGTAAAGGCAGTTAAGTGCCACTGTGCAGTCTTTGCTGGCGCTTGGCTTGTTTGCTTCTGGCGTAAGTAATAAAGAAGGGTACCACTTGCTACTGGTAGAATGGCTGCAACTGCGGGGGGGTTTGGTGCCCTAATGGTTATGGCTTAAAAGGTACAGGAAAATTGCTTGGAAATTTCGCAGTCGTGCTCTTTAGAACAAATGCAAGAGTTTTTCTACTTTAGGAAATGAGGGGCAGGTTTGTTTTGTGGACTCAAAGAATCTACAACAGGACTGGACCTTGCAGATGCCCAGCTTTATAACCCTTCCCTTCACAAAGAGGGAAATGGGGCTGGTGAGGGGCTGTTTGGGGCAGAACTGAGCCCACAGCCTGCCCTGGCAGACCTTTACCCCAAGCTTATCCCAAAAGTCACTGAAATTACTGAAACTATTTGGAAGGGACTTCCATTTCTAGTGATTAAGACTCTGCCTTCCAAGGCAAGAGGGTGGAGGTTCAATTCCTGGTCCAGGAGCTAAGCTCCCACATGCCTCATGGCCAAAAAAAAAAACAAAACACCAAAGCATAAAACAAAAGCAATATTGTAACAAATTCAATAAAGACTTTTAAAATGGTTTCTATCAAAAAAGAAATCTTTAAATAATCAGAGGAATTTATCAACAATAGGCCTATAATTAACTTTTAAAGGAAGCGACACATTTTAGGGGTCAGGCTTTGGACTTTTAAAAAGGTATTTATTTGGCTGTGCTGGATCTTAACTCCAGCGTCTGAACCCTTGTGCCCCGTGGATCCAGTTCCCCTCCGCATCGGGGGCACAGAGCCTTAGCCCCTGGGCCACCAGGGGTGTCCCAGGCTTTGGACTATGAAGGTAACTTCAGAGAGGACAGTGAGGCCTTTCGAGCACAGCGCCTCCAGACTAATCCCTGGAGCCCCGGTGTCCGTCCCCAAATGAACTCTCCCCTTTGTGTCAGGCAGAGCAGTTTTGCACCCATCTGTGTGTAGATGTGCTTCTTAGTGAGATTTCTTTTGAATGACGTCCTGTGAAAACAATTATTCTATAAAGAAATAAATCAGCAGTGCTGATAAGAATTCAGTTTTGTCATCATCAGAAATAATATTTGAATTTTGTTTCTTTTTAAAATTTATTTTTTTATATATCTATCATCGTCCTGTATTTTTACCTTATATTTGAGTATAGTTGATTTACAATATTGTGTTAGTTTCAGGTGTACAGCAAAATGATTCAGTTATACATATACATGTATCTATTCTTTTTCAGATTTTTTTTAAAAATTTTTGACTTTTAACTTTTTGTTGTTCAGTCATGAAGACATGTTCAACTCTTTGTGTCTGTGTGGACTGCACTGCACCAAGCTTCCCTGTCCTTCACTGTCTCCCAGAGTTTGCTCACACTCATGTCCATTGAGTCAATGATGCCATCCAACCGTCTCATCCTCTGTCATTCCCTTCTCCTTCTGCCCTCCATCTTTCCCAGCATCAAGGTCTTTTCCAATGAGTCGGCTCTTTGCATCAGGTGGCCAGATTATTGGAGCTTCAGCTTCAGCATCAGTCCTTCCAATGAATATCCAGGGTTGATTTCCTTTAGGGTTGACTAGTTTGATCTTCTTGCAGTCCAAGGCACACTCAAGAGTCTTCTCCAGCACCACAGTTTGAAAGCATGGGTTTAACTTTCATGGACCGAAAAATATGCTTTCCCACTGGATCTGTCATGACGCACCTGAGGGACGAGATATTTCAGAAAGTTTCCTGCTACTTGCTTTTTCCCCATCCAGGAGGATGGTCAGACAGTGATTTTCCTCCAGATCTTTGATGGGGAACAACAAACAGCTGCACTGAGAGCTCAAGTTTACTATTTTCCAGCTCTTGGCAAAGGTCTGCCCATTCTCCTCCTCTGTTTCCCGCCAATAATAATAGAGATATGGCCAAGCCCCTGCCACATGGGAAACAATGAACAAATAATTGTGGAATTAAAATTTCACAAAGGAAAGCACCCATTTGATTTTGTTTGTTTAAAACTTTGTATCCTTGAAGCATCCTGTCATGTCCTAAGGCTGTCCTGAGAGTTCATTTTCATAATGTGGCACTGGAGGAAAAGGGCTCGAAAAGAAACATTTTTTTCAATAAGGAAATCTAATACACTCATTCCCTGTCCCTCACTATCTCCTAGAGTTTGCTCAAGCTCATGTCCATCGAGCTGATGATGATATCCAACCATCTCATCCTTTATCGCCCCCTTCTCCTCCTGCCCCCAATCTTTCCTAGCAACAGGGTCTTTGCCAGTGAGTCAGCTCTTCACATCAGGTGGCCAAAGTATTGGAGTTTCAACTTTAGCATCAGTCCTTCCGATGAATATGCAGGGTTGATTTCCTTTAGCGTTGACTGGTTTGATCTCCAGTCCATAGGGTTGCAAAGAGTCAGAGATAACTTAATGACTGAACAGCAAAAACTACACTCATTACCGAAGTGTTGCTCTAACACAGGTATTTTGGTGCTGAAGTCTCTGGAATTTGCTAAGTATCTGTACCTTTGTGTTCCCTCTTTCAGAATGCTAGAAGATGACCTTAAGCTAAGCAGCGATGAAGAGGAGAATGAACAGGTAAGATTTTCTTTCATGTTGCAGTTCTTTGAATGTGACATGGTAACGCTGACCCAGTAGACGATCCTGGGTGTTGAGTCGTATGGATGCTAGATTGCAATACCCTTGGCTGCTGGGTGTCCTCGGCTGATGACAGGATTCTGTGCCGTTCAGCCAGTCTGTTCAAATATAAATATCTTGGCCTTTAATTTCCCTTAAAGCTGTAATTCTGTATCTTCATGGCGTTGAAGCCAACAGCAGCTATTTACATGGAAGCCGCCTGGGATCAGGCTTCAGTGTGAGATAGAAACTTTTCTTGGAAAGGTTACTGGCTTTCTGGAGATCAAACTTGTGAGTTTCACCTCATCAGCATGCAGTAAGCATGCTGTAGCATTAAATATTGAGAAGTCTTCCACAGATACTATTAACACTGAGCAAGAGCGAATGCAGAGGTAAGCTAAAGTGATGAATAAAAAATAATCACACTCNCAAACTTGTGAGTTTCACCTCATCAGCATGCAGTAAGCATGCTGTAGCATTAAATATTGAGAAGTCTTCCACAGATACTATTAACACTGAGCAAGAGCGAATGCAGAGGTAAGCTAAAGTGATGAATAAAAAATAATCACACTCCGAATAGCCTGTTTGTCTTAAGTGATAAATGTGCTTGAAACGTTCTGCTCTGGTGTTGATTTATCAGCTCCAGACATCAGTCAGGGGTTTATAAATACTCTTCTGATCAGTCAGTTAAGGTGAAAAAATACCCAGTTAACATTCATCACTTTCACTTCTGCATTTCAGGAAATGTTTGTATTTTAGAGCAAGTTTGAAAACTTGAAAGACAGATTCTCCTCCGCTTCTGTTTCCTTTTCCTCATCACCTATTTTGTATTGTGTCAAGTTGGGGTATATGTGATCGGTATAAAGACAATTCAGAGAGGTTTTCTGTGTCATTTTTACATGTGATACGAGACACGTACGCTGTTCAGTTGATCTTGGAATAGTGGATTTTATGCAGAGGTATCAGGGAATGCCACTCAGGTCACGCAGCCGTCTAGGCATCCAAACGCAAATAAGGTGCCGAGAGAGAGTGTGCCAAGGAGAGATCAAAGTCAGAGGAAATATCCAAGAAGAGCATCTGAGCTGTGGGGTCACAGAAGAACCTCCCACCCCGTAAGAGAAGGTGAGGCATCGAGGAACGAACTGAGTACAAGACAGAGCTCAGTGCAGTTTGAGACTAGATGGGCCAGCAAAGAAAGGCCCGAGTGAAGGAGTTTTGAGCAAGGAGGACCACTCAGGGTTTTGGTTGTTTAGAGATGGACCCTTCTGTTTCTGGGTGCACCCAGCAGGCCAGAGATCCACAACCTGATGATCTTGGCAGAACTGGGGAATGAGTCGGTCATGTTGGTCATCATCTTTGTATCTATGAGCAAATGATCTCATCTCTTGTGTCTTTTTCCCCAGTGGACGTTCAGATTAAGTACATTCCACAGTGTACTTAATGTGGAATGTACAGCAAATGTGTAGATTGTGTACACTTCGTATTGGAAAAGTGGTTTACAGACTATTTCATTCAGCAAGTGTTAACTTGGAAAGAATTTCCTGGACTATTACCAGAAAATATTTCTACTGAAAACACAGTTTAAAAATTCAAGGATGGACCAGACAAATAGTCTGAGGCAGTGGAAACTTTCAGTTTACCCGTTTTTCTCTATTAGCGACTCCTTCCTGCTCTGTAGCCGTGGGAAATACTGTTCTGTGAATATACTGGTCAGGTCTCTCTTCTTGCTTTTGGTCCCTACATTTATACATCTTCCTGTCATTTGCAATGACAGAATGAACGGTTTTCATACCCTAATCCTCCCTTGTAATTAAGACTCCAGGCAGGGGTTTTGTATATGGCAGGTTAGTGATTGTCCTAACACTGAATATATGCTATCCTTTGTGTGTGTGTGTGTGTGTGTGTGTGTGTAGCTTGGCCTTTATATAATCATAAAATTATAATTCTCATGCTTTTAAAAAAAGACTAATGGGACTTTCCTGGTGGTTCACTGGCTAAGACTCCACACTTCCATTCAGGGGACCCAAATCGGATTCCCGCAGGCAGCAACTAAAGGTTTTACATGCTGCAACTGAGCCAGATAAATAAATAATAACGTTTTTCAAAAGCAAAAAAGTAAAGTAGATAAATAAAGACTGATGATACAGAATTTTGTTTTATCTTCAAGACCAAAACATGATTGTGTCCCTCCAAAGAGTGGAGGCTCTGCACACACACAGCACATATACACCATCGCCTTTCTCTGGCATGGAGAGATAATTAAGCATCTTACATAAGTGAGTTTTTCAGATATGATCAGAGTCCGTCCCTTAGCCCCATATCTTTCAAGAACTTTTCCCTGCCTTGGTAAATGCAGTGTACTGAAATCCTTGGCCTTTCCTTACAGGACAGCAGGTCGTCCTTGTGACGGTTGGCCACCAGCCTGTGTAGCTGCTGTGATAAAGGGACTTCCACTAGAGCATAGCGTTGCTCTGCCTGTGTGTTTTTCAGAAAGTAGCCTCAGACTCAAATGCATTTGCATATTCCTGTCCAATGTTCCCTTATCCTCACAGCCTCAAAATCAGAGAAAGGCCAGTTTCCTGAGTGAGCGCGGGCTCAGCAGCCCTGGCTCAGCTCCCCGCTCTGCTCCCCAGTAGCTCTGCAGCCTTGCCCCAGTCCCTGAACTGCTCTATGCTCCAGTGCTGCTCATGTAGAACTGGAATTAACATGAGATCCCTGCAGCCCGCCACCTCCTCACAACTTGTGCTCACCTGTAATCTCCATATCACCAGATCCAACAGGCTTTTTCCTTCTTTTTACATCAGCTGCCTGGAGAATCCCATGGACAGAGGAGCCCAGCAGGCTACAGTCCATAGGGTTGCAAGAGTTGGACACAGCTTAGCAACTAAACCACCACAATTGAACATAACAGATGAAAAGTTGGACTTCCCAGGTGGCACTAGTGGTAAAGAACCTGCCTGCCAGTGCATGAGACTTAAGAGATGTTGGTTTGATCTCTGAGTCAGAAAGATCCCCTGGAGGGCATGGCAACCCACTCCAGTATTCTTGCCTGGAGAATTCCATACACCACAATTGAACATAACAGATGAAAAGTTGGACTTCCCAGGTGGCACTAGTGGTAAAGAACCTGCCTGCCAGTGCATGAGACTTAAGAGATGTTGGTTTGATCTCTGAGTCAGAAAGATCCCCTGGAGGGCATGGCAACCCACTCCAGTATTCTTGCCTGGAGAATTCCATGGACAGAGGAGCCTGGCGGGCAAAGGTCCGTGGGGTCACAAGGAGCCAGACACAAGTGAAGTGACTTAGCACTCCTGCACAATAAAAGTTACACATAACCTCAGAGTATGACTTGATGAGTATTTGTAAACCACACCCATGTAACCAGCACCCAAATCAAGATACACACATGACCAGTCTCTCGGGTCTCCCACATCTCTTTCCAGAGTGACTACTCCTGCTTTCTAACACCATATCCTAACTGTATCTGTCTTTTACACTGACAGCAGTAGGATGCTGACTGCGTGCTGTTGTGTCTGGCTTCTGTCACTTGGCCTTTTGCTTGTAAGACTCATGCATGATATTGCATATAAGTGAAGTCCGCTCATTTCCATTGCTGGATCCTAATCCATCATGTGCATATACTACTGTTTGCTTACCCAACCTACTGCTGACAGGCACAAGGGCATTTAGGGCTATTAGGATAGTGTTGTTACTAACATTCTTGTACAAGTCTTTGGGGAGCATGTGGGAACATTCTTGTGGGTCTGTCCCCAAGAGTAAAAATGCTGTAGGATGTTCAGTTTGAGTAGATTTTCCCAAAATGGTTGTACCTTCTGACTCTGCCCCCAGCAATGTTAGAGAATTCCTTTGCTCTCCATTTCCTCACGTGCTTGTCTTGTTATGTTCATGAGAAATACTGGTCCAGAGGTTTCTTTTTCTGTATTGTCTGTGTCTGGTTTTGACATAAGGGTAATGCTGGCTTATAACATGAATTGCCAAGTGTTTTCTGCTCTTCTTTTGCTTGAAGCAGTTATGGAAGATTAATGTTAATTCTTCTTTAAATGTTTGTCAGAATTCTCCAGGGAAACCATGTGGGCTTGGAGACTTTTAGAAACTTAAATAGTCTATTGTCTTGATAGTTAAAGGGCTGCTCAGATCATTTCCCACTGGGTAGGTTATGGTGGTATGTGCTTTTCAAGTAATTAATCCATTGTGTCATTTTTTTTTTTTTTAAGATTTTTTGACGTGGACCATTTTTTTAAACTAATGTATTTATTTTAATTGGAGGATGATTACTTTACAGTATCATGGTGGGTTTTGCCATGTAGCAACATGAATTGGGGAGCCTTGTATACGTGTATCCCCCACTCCCGCCTCCCTCCCCACCCGATCCCTCTGGGTTGTCCCAGAGCACCGGCTTTGGGAGCCCTTCTTCATGCATCAGACTCGCCCTGGTCATCTATTTTACA
The DNA here is from genome assembly GCA_006410675.1 of Oreotragus oreotragus. NCBI lineage: Eukaryota > Metazoa > Chordata > Mammalia > Artiodactyla > Bovidae > Oreotragus > Oreotragus oreotragus. Next base: position 10,549 of record SJYX01001025.1, on the reverse strand, counting down.
CAGTGTTTCTGTTTTATGTTTTGGATTTTGATCCCAAGGCATGTGGGATCTTAGTTCCCCAACCAGGGTTTGAACCTACATCCCTTGGGTTAGAAGGTGAAGTCTTAACCACTGGACTGCTAGGGAAGTAGTGTCCACGATGTCATTTAAATCATCATATTTATGTGTGTATAGTTGTATTCAGAGAAGGCAATGGCCCCCCACTCCAGTACTCTTGCCTGGAGGGTCCCATGGATGGAGGGGCCTGGCGGGCTGCAGTCCATGGGGTCGCACAGAGTCGGACATGACTGAGCGACTTCACTTTCCCTTTTCACTTTCACGCATTGGAGAAGGAAGTGGCTACCCACGCCAGTGTTCTTGCCTGGAGAATCCCAGGGACGGGGAGCCTGGTGGGCTGCCGTCTATGGGGTCGCACAGAGTCGAACACGACTGAAGAGACGCAGCAGCAGCAGCAGAATTGTAGTACTTCATTGTCCATTTGAAGTCTGAATCTATAGTGATAGCCCCTGCTTCATTCTTTTTTTAAGTCTTTTTTAAAAATTTTAATTTGTTTATTTTTAATTGGAGAATAACGGCTTTACAATATTGCATTAGTTTCTGTCGTACATCAGCATGAATCAGCCATAGGCATACACGTGTCCCCTCCCTCTTGACCTCACTCACCTCCCACCCCATCCGCACCCCTCTAGGTTGTCACAGAGCACCTGATTTGAGCTTCTTGCACCATTCAGCATGCTCCTACTTGGTGTCTGTTTTACGTGTGGTGATGTATATGTTTCCATGCTGCTCTCGATTCATCTTCCCTCCGCTGTGTCCACAAGTTTGTTTTCTGTATCTGCATCTCCATTGCTGTCCTGCAAACAGCCTCATCAGTACCATCCTTCTAGGTTCCCTGAACGTGAAAGTCACTCAGTCGTGTCCGTCCAACTCTTTGCGACCCCATGGACCGTCCATGGAATTCTCTAGGCCAGAATACTGGAATGGGTAGCCTTTCCCTTCTCTGGGGGATCTTCCCAACTCAGGGATCAAACCCAGGTCTCCTGCATTGCAGGTGGATTCTTTATCAGCTGAGCCACAAGGGAAGCCCAAGAATACTGGAGTGGGTAGCCCGTCCCTTCTCCAGAGGATCTTCCCGACCCAGGGATTGAACTGGGGTCTCCTGCACTGCATGTGGATTCTTTACCAACTGAGCTATCAGGGAGGCCCCTACAAATGCATTAGCATACAATATTTGTTTTTCTTTTTCTGACTTACTTCACTCTGTATAACAGGCTCTAGGTTCATCCACCTCATTAGGACTGACTCGAACGTGTTCGTTTTATGGCTGAGTAATATTCCATTGTATTCATGTTGGAGGGAGTGTTCCATAAATGTCAATTAGAACCTATTGGTTGATATTGTCCTTGCATTATTCTATATCCTTCTTTATCCATGCCCCTGTTTCATTCTTAACACTGATCTTTATTGTTTTCTTTGTCAGTCTTACTAGAGGTTTATCAATTTTATTGTTCTTCCCAAAGAACTAGCTTTTTGTTTCACTGATATTCTCTGTCCGTTTTTCTGCTTTCAATTTCATTGATTTCTTGCCTTTATTATTTCCCTCCTTGCACTTGTTTTGGATTATTTTGCTCTTCTTTTCTACTTTCTTGAGGGAGGTTAGATTATTGATTTGTGATTGTCCTGTTTTAAGAATAATCATTCAGTGCTATACATCTCACTCTCAGCAATGCTGTAGCTACATCTCATAAATTTCTCTATGTTTGTACTTTCACTGTAGTTAAGTTCAGAGAGACATCCTCTTTGATGCTTTTAGAAGTGTGTTGTTTTATTTCCAAGTGTTTGGAGATTTCCTGTGATCGTCCTTGTATTGATTTCTAGTTTGGTTCTATTGTGGTCTAAGAATACATCCTGTATGATTTCAGTTTTTACAAGTATATTGAGTACTTTTTATGGCCCAAAATATGGTCTACATTGGTATATGTTTTATGGGCACTTGATATGGTCTACATTGGTATATGTTTTATGGGCACTTGAAAGAATGTATATTCTGCTGANCCTGCATTGCAGGTGGATTCTTTATCAGCTGAGCCACAAGGGAAGCCCAAGAATACTGGAGTGGGTAGCCCGTCCCTTCTCCAGAGGATCTTCCCGACCCAGGGATTGAACTGGGGTCTCCTGCACTGCATGTGGATTCTTTACCAACTGAGCTATCAGGGAGGCCCCTACAAATGCATTAGCATACAATATTTGTTTTTCTTTTTCTGACTTACTTCACTCTGTATAACAGGCTCTAGGTTCATCCACCTCATTAGGACTGACTCGAACGTGTTCGTTTTATGGCTGAGTAATATTCCATTGTATTCATGTTGGAGGGAGTGTTCCATAAATGTCAATTAGAACCTATTGGTTGATATTGTCCTTGCATTATTCTATATCCTTCTTTATCCATGCCCCTGTTTCATTCTTAACACTGATCTTTATTGTTTTCTTTGTCAGTCTTACTAGAGGTTTATCAATTTTATTGTTCTTCCCAAAGAACTAGCTTTTTGTTTCACTGATATTCTCTGTCCGTTTTTCTGCTTTCAATTTCATTGATTTCTTGCCTTTATTATTTCCCTCCTTGCACTTGTTTTGGATTATTTTGCTCTTCTTTTCTACTTTCTTGAGGGAGGTTAGATTATTGATTTGTGATTGTCCTGTTTTAAGAATAATCATTCAGTGCTATACATCTCACTCTCAGCAATGCTGTAGCTACATCTCATAAATTTCTCTATGTTTGTACTTTCACTGTAGTTAAGTTCAGAGAGACATCCTCTTTGATGCTTTTAGAAGTGTGTTGTTTTATTTCCAAGTGTTTGGAGATTTCCTGTGATCGTCCTTGTATTGATTTCTAGTTTGGTTCTATTGTGGTCTAAGAATACATCCTGTATGATTTCAGTTTTTACAAGTATATTGAGTACTTTTTATGGCCCAAAATATGGTCTACATTGGTATATGTTTTATGGGCACTTGATATGGTCTACATTGGTATATGTTTTATGGGCACTTGAAAGAATGTATATTCTGCTGATGTTGGATGGAGTGTTCCATAAATGTCAGTTAGAACCTGTTGGTTGATGTCCTTGCATTATTCTACATCCTTGATGACTTGCTATCTAGTTGCTCCATCAGTTGTTGGGAGAGGAGTGTTGAAGCCTCCAACTGCAGTTGTGGATTTGTTTATTTCTCCTTTCTGTTCCATCAGTGTTTTCACATCACGTGTTTTACTGCTGTTATTTTGTGCACACATTTGGGATTGCTATGTCTTCTTGGTGGATTGACCTTTTATCATTATGTATGTGCCACTCTGGGCTTCCCAGGTGGCACTAGTGGTAAAGAACCTGCCTGCCAATGCAGGAGACATAAGAGGCCTGGGTTAGGTCCCCGGGTTAGGAGGACCCCCTGGAGGAGGGCATGGCAAGCCCACTCTAGTATTCCTACCTGAAGAATCCCAAGGACAGAGGAGCCTGGTGGGCTACAGCCAGNGGCACTAGTGGTAAAGAACCTGCCTGCCAATGCAGGAGACATAAGAGGCCTGGGTTAGGTCCCCGGGTTAGGAGGACCCCCTGGAGGAGGGCATGGCAAGCCCACTCTAGTATTCCTACCTGAAGAATCCCAAGGACAGAGGAGCCTGGCGGGCTACAGCCAGCGGGTTGCAAAGAGTTGGACACAACTAACTTGGCACACATCTCCCACTCTGCTGCTGCTGTTGCTGCTGCTGCTAAGTCACTTCAGTCGTGTCCGACTCTGTGTGACCCCATAGACGGCAGCCCACCAGGCTCCCCCGTCCCTGGGATTCTCCAGGCAAGAACACTGGAGTGGGTTGCCATTTCCTTCTCCAATGCATGAAAGTAAAAGTGAAGTTTCTCAGTCGTGTCCAACTCTGTGCGACCCCATGGACTGTAGCCCACCAGGCTCTTCTGTCCATGGGATTCTCCAGGCAAGAACACTGGAATGGGTTGCCATTTCTTTCTCCAATGCATGAAAGTGAAAGTGAAGTGGCTCAGTCATGTCCGACTCTTCGTGACCACATGGACTGTAGCCCACCAGGCTCCTCTGTCCTTGGGATTTTCCAGGCAAGAGCGCTGGAGTGGGTGCCATTGCCTTCTCCGGAGTTCCACTCTAGCTCTCCTAACTTTCTTTGTACTGATGTCTACTTTACTTGATATCAATGTAGCAGCTGTTGGTTTCTTTTAATCAATGTTTGCATGATATAACTTTTCCCATTCTTTTACTTACAACTTACCTATATTGTTATATCTGAAATTACTTTCTTACAGACAACATATGGTTGTCGTATCTTTTATCCTCTTTGCAATTTCTGTCTTTTAATTAAATGTATTTGGACCATTTACATTTAATGTAATTATTGGTTGAAAATTAAGATAACTAATCAGTATAAATTAATGTAACATAATGTTACATTAATGATAATTAATTATGTTAGGACTTAATCTATCATTTTTTTTTTGTCTTCTATTTGTTCTCTTTATTTTTTCATTTTTCTGTTTTTTTTTCCTGAATTCCTATAGGTTCCTTGAACATCTTATAGAATTCCATTTCTGTTTATGTATAGTATTTTTGAGTGTACCTCTTTGTATAGCTTTTTTGGTGCCTGTTCTAGGTATTACATTATATACACATAACAGTTCACTGGTGATGGAATTTTTAAGTTTTCTCCCTTAGGATCCTGTAATTACCTCCATCACAGAATTGATCCTATGAGATTTAGTTATCTATCTTCCTGACTTCTTGAGTGAATGAGCTGAATCTTATTCTGTGCCTTGTTCATCTTTACTTCCCTACTGCATACCATGCTGACCGGCGTCTAGCAGGAAAGCGTCATCTTCCTGTAACCAGATGGACACAGCTACCTTTTCCTTCGTTTATCTTCTCCCTTCTCCCTATTACAGGAGGACCCTGCCTTCCTCTTATCAAGAGTTTCCTCTCAGTTACTTGGAGACTCACGCCTGGAACTCTTTTCTGCCCCTCCTCTCTGCCAGAACTACTCACTGGGTCACAGTGTCTGGAGTGGGTCTGCAGAGCCACATGTGCTGGGGTCTTTCCAGGCTTTTTCCTTCTGAAGTCTCTTTTCAGAAGACTTACAGCACTGAAAACTGTTGGTTATCCCACTGTTCTGCAGGTTTCTAATGTCAGATCCTCCTCGTTTCTTGCCTGTCTTCTCCTCAGACTCCTTTGCTGACTGCTCCTCCAGCCCGTCTTGAATGTTGGAATCTTTCATCATTTATTCCTGATTTATCTTCCCCACTTCCTCTGTCTGTCTCTCTCTCTCAGGGTGATCTCATCCATTCCCACAACCTTCAGTTTTTATATGCTCACAATTTCTAAAGTTATATCCTCAGCTCAGAGCTCTCTTCTGAACCACAGGCCTGCTTGATTTTTCCACTTGGATGTCTCACAGGCATTTCAGATCCAGTTTGTGCTAAACTGGAGTTCTGGTTTTTGCCACCCTTCTCCCTACCCACACACAAATATGTTCCCCTTGTGATTGTTTCCATTTCTAACCTAGAACTGCCAGACACCCAGTTGTTCAAGTCTGGAAACATCGGACCCATCCTTGATGACGCCCCCGTTCCACACTCCAATGTTAGTTTTATCTCCAAGTCCTATAAATTCACAGCTGTTAGTCCATCCATCTCACCTCTTTCCATCCTGGCTAGTGTAAACCAGCTCAGTAGGAACCAGCATAACTCTTTTCTTACCCCTCTATAATACACAGGGATCTTTTTTAAAAAGATCAAGTCAGGTCATCAAAATCAGATCAAGTCATTGCCAAATCTAAAATCTGAAGTGGGCTCCCATTCCACTTGGGGTACAATCCAAAGCCCATAGCGTAGCTGACAGCACCCTACACAGGCTGGCTTCACTCAGGGCTTCCGCCTCACTTCACAGGGAGGTGGGTCATGGGATTTCCACTCCGTGGGTCTTATTTCAGCTCCTCCAGGAAGCTGAGCTCAGGTGGCTTAGGGCCTCCGTAGGCCTCTCCTCCCTCACTTTTTGCCCTGCTAATACCTACTCATCTTGAAGGTTCAGCGTAAATTCCACTTCATCAGGGAGCCTTCAGTAATCTAACTTGGGCCCCCTGTTAGTCCTTGTCGTGATAACCTAACCTTTCTTCTTAGGTCTCATCATAATTTCAGTTATGCATTATATTTATTTTTTTAATATCTCTACCAACCAGATTGGAAGTTTCCTGAGGGGGAGGGACCGTACTGGGCACAGCAGAGGTGCTGTGTACTTGCTGAATGGATATGTGAATGATGCGTAATGTTAAGTTGAATTAAGAGTACTTCCTGCTGTCTGTTATTCAGTATCAAACACGACTTTCAGTCTATTTCTTTTATTAAACACTGTGATTTTTCAAGTTAGTCTTATCAGAAGATCAAAAGTGTTGACAAAGAAGACAAAAAAACACAGACCCAAGATCAAAAATTGTAGATAAATACACAATTCACCTACCTATTTAGGAGAAAAACATTTCTCCAATCTCTGTAGAAACGTCAACAACTGCTTTATGCTCAGTTGTGTCCAACTCCTTGTGGCCCCATGGACAGTAGCCTGCTGGGCTCCTCTGTCCATGGAATTCTCCAGGCAAGAATACTGGGGTGGGTTGTCATGCCTTTCTCAAGGGGATCTTCCCAACCCAGGGATTGAACCCAGGTCTCCTGCACTGGGGGCAGATGCTTTACTGTCTGAGCCACCCGGGAAGCCTGAAGCTTCATGCCAGGGCATACTAAGGTTTCAACTTTCCAGAAATCTCCAAAACCAAGAGAATGGACTTCTTCACGGCCTCCCCATTCACACACTGTAGAATTCTAACTGTAATCTCTAGAACTGGAATTGTGACCAGGTTTAATGAGTTGGGAGGTTTAAGGAAAATGGATGTTCATTCTCATGTTTATTCTTATAATTTTCATACCTTTGACTAGAAATAAAACAGATGATTTGAGAATCAGAGTTCTTGTTTGGGTAAATTAAGGAAGGACACAGAATATGTGTGGCACCTCCTTGCCTGTGACCCTTGGTTTTAACACTTCTGGACACCAGTATTTCTTTGGAAGAAAGTGATGGAATTACAAGATTTAAGACAAACTGCTTCCTGAAAGTACTAAGTACTAAAGGAATTTTGTTGGTATCTGAAAGGGAGCAATGAATTATATTGCATATCTTCCCATTCAGTGAAAAAATGAGTTCTGGGACTTCCCTGGAAATGCAGTGGTTAAAACTCCATGCTTGCACTGCAGGGGGCACAGGTTCAATCCCTGGTTGGGGAACTAAGATCCTGCATGCCACTCACTGAAGCCAAAAATAAAATATAAAAGGCAAGTTTAAAAAATGAGTTCTGCCTGTCAAGTGAGGAGGGCGAGCTTGGGCAGCTGGACACAGCAAGTACTTAGTTGAAATTATTATAGCTAAGGTATAAGGACAAGGCCACGTGATTAAAACATTCTACGAGGAACAGCTGAGATGGTGTCAACTGCGGGCAGCGTTTAAGAGACGACAAATACATTAACTCAGGGAAGTAAGGCGCGGGGATCCAAATTGAATGGCCGTGTGTGTGCCTGCAGCTTCCAGTAATTACATTATCCACACATATTAGGCAGTCTTTTCATTTTAATTATAAAACTGCATTTTTCTCTTTAAATGAGCATGGTTTATCCACTTAAACTGACAGTTTTAATTTTACAGGCAGTGATCATGGGATATAATCTGCAGAGGGAAATTTTCCTACTGGCATCATTTGCTTCTCACAATGAAGAAAAGTTACCTTTTAATCCCCAATCAATATTTGGAGAGCACACAATTAATTTAATAGATGTCCACATAGTTAACATAAATCTGCACGTTAAAGAGCCAGTTCTTTGCTTCTTCTTAATGCATAGAGTGCTAATAATCTCTCTCAAAAAGAATCTAGTTGTCTGAGAAAAATGCTAAAGCTTCGCTCATCAAGATGTCAGGATTATAGGTGAGGCTGCTCTGAGTGCCGAATTGCAGTTCTTACTGCTTTTTGTTAATGTTGGTTTCTTATGAAGAAGCATGCAGAACATTCCCATCTCAATTTTCTGCTCTTTACCGTAGAGGTCACTGGGTAAGTAACATCAGCTCTGGGTGTAATATTAAAAGCAGATTGCCAGTTGTAATGGCCGCTGTTCATTTTCTCCCTTGTTCCTTTTTAATATGACAATTGCATAACAGAAAGCAGAGCTTTTCAGAACCTCTGAAACCATCAGCAGGGCATGCCCATCAGTCACCAAATGAATCAGCTGAATGACATGCAGATGTGAAGTAAAAATACAGGAGGGTTTTGCAGCCCAGCTCCACTTCCCTGAGTGCATTTTTCTTCTCGGGATCAGCTTGGTGGATGCTGAAGTTCTTTGCCTGTGAAAATTTATTACCCGCAGAGTCAATCTGCATTCAGGCGGCCAAGTCTGAATAAATAGAGTCGTTGTGCTTGTCTGGGATTTGTGGCCAGAGTTCATCCAGTCAACTTGACATTCACATCTCGGGAGATTCATAAAAGCCAACACCCTGGTATGTGCTCTTGATTCCTGCCAAAATTGTGTAGAATTATATAAACAGGAGTTGAAGCAGTAATCAGGACCAGGTTTGAGGGCTGAGGCTCCAAAATCAAGTTTCTGCTACATTAGAAATGACCTGTATCATAGATGGGATTTGTAGCCAACAAGAACTAAAACATTTTTCCATAAAAGTCATTCTCAGAACAATCTTGAATGCCTACTAAATGTCAGATATCATGCAAGATGCTGGCTTGTCAGTCTTGATGAATTACACATTTGTAATATTCATTATGATCATTTAACCTCAAAAATCCAAAATACTTTTTAAATGCTGGGAAATGCCCTGTTCTCAATGACTTTACAAAAAAGTATGCATTACATACATTAAATGAGAGTTGCTCAGTCATGTCTGACTCTTTGAGAGCCCATGGACTGTAGTCTGCCAGGTTCCTCCATCCATGGAATTCTCCAGGCCAGAATACTGGAGTGGTTAGCTGTTCCTTTCTCCAGGGGATCTTCCCAACCCAGGGATCAAATCCAGGTCCCCCATATTGCAAGCAAATTCTTTACCATCTGAGCCACCAGGGAATGTATGTAATATGTTACATATATTAAACCTAATAGCAAAAATAGAAAAAAATGAGTCATTTATGTTTGTTTCTATTTTTAGTCTTTCATTAGTATTGTACCTAAGCTACCTATCCAGTTTAATTACACTGATTGGTTTCTTGTTAATATGAAAACAGAACAGCAACTGTCTTTGAAAATGATCAGATTTTTGTCATATGAAGTAATCATAATTCAAACTTCAGTCACAGTCAGTGAAACACCAGTGTTCACCAGGAGGTTTTTGTCTGTTTATTTGTTTAATGGCCCTAAAGTTTAGTTAGGTAATATTTTATACATAAAAATTTTACTATAACCGGAAGCAAATGCAAAATTATTTTAAGATGGCCAGTTTTATTACATGATACCACTCTTTTTTTAAACTTTTTGTTTTATATCAGAGTATAGCCAATTAACAAACAATGTTGTGACAGTTTCAAGTAAACAGTGAAGAGACTCAGCCATACGTATACATATGTCCATTCTCCCCAAAACTCCCCTCCCATCGAGGCTGCCACATAACATCAAGCAAAGTTCCCTGTGCCTTACAATAGGTCCTTGTTGGTTAACATGATGCCAATCTTTATAAACATCATTTGTGAGAAACATAAGCATAGATGGGGATACACAAGAATGTAGTTAAATCTTTTTTATGTTAATCAACAGGCATTTCCAAAACTGAAACAGTCAGCCAATCTAAATGTCATGGAGCTCAGATATACCAAGGCCCACAACCTTGTCTTCTAACTTTTTTTTTTCAAACCTCCTCTGGGTACCTATTTCAAATCCTGAAAGATGATGCTGTGAAAGTGCTGCACTCAACATGCCAGCAAATTTGGAAAACTCAGCAGTGGCCACGGGACTGGAAAAGGTCAGTTTTCATTCCAATCCCAAAGAAAGGCAATGCCAAAGATTGCTCAAACTACTGCACAATTGCACTCATCTCACATGCTAGGAAGTAATGCTCAAAATTCTCCAACCCAGGCTTCAGCAATACGTGAACAGTGAACTTCCTGATGTTCAAGCTGATTTTAGAAAAGGCAGAGGAACCAGAGATCAAATTTCCAACATCTGCTGGATCATCAAAAAAGCAAGAGAGTTCCAGAAAAACATCTATTTCTGCTTTATTGACTATGCCAAAGCCTTTGACTGTGTGGATCACAATAAACTGTGGAAAATTCTGAAAAAGATGGGAATACCAGACCACCTGACCTGCCTCTTGAGAAATCTGTATGCAGGCCAGGAAGCAACAGTTAGAACTGGACATGGAACAACAGACTGGGTCCAAATAGGAAAAGGAGTACGTCAAGGCTATATATTGTCACCCTGCTTATTTAACTTCTATGCAGAGTACATCATGAGCT
>SJYX01001024.1:78708-112857 GCA_006410675.1 Oreotragus oreotragus | reverse complement strand
TGAAGATCTTTTCTGTACAGTTCTTCTGTGTATTCTTGCCACCTCTTCTTAATATCTTCTGCTTCTGTTAGGTCCATACCATTTCTATCCTTTATCGAGCCCATCTTTGCATGAAATGTTCCCTTGGTATCTCCAATTCTCTTGAAGAGATCTCTAGTCTTTCCCATTCTGTTGTTTTCCTCTATCTCTTTGCATTGATTGCTGAAGAAGGCTTTCTTATCTCTTCTTGCTATTCTTTGGAACTCTGCATTCAGATGCTTATATCTTTTCTTTTCTCCTTTGCTTTTCGCCTCTCTTCTTTTCAATGCTATTTGTAAGCCTTCTCCAGACAGCCATTTTGCTTTTTTGCATTTCGAAGATCCCCTGAAAGAAAGGAATGGCCACCCACTTCAGTATTCTTGCCAGGAGAATTCCATGGACAAAGTTACATCCACATGCCTCAAATTCCAATCAAAGGATGATGCACATAAATTCTAAAGCAACTCTTGTGAGCATTTTTTACGTACATCATCCACTGTTTGGGAGCTGGACATCTGGATATAGTCTATGTGCAGGGAGGAAGCTATCCAGTGGCAGTCAGGAAGACAGGTCAGCGTTACCAAGTCCTCTCCAACACGACAAGATCCAGCTTTACGGTTTCCGCCAGGTCAGTGGATAGAGAGCGAGAGTACTTCCGTTGTTTAATTTTGCTCTAGAAAGTGAAAGTGAAGTTACTCAGTCGTGTCCAACTCTTTGCAACCCCATGGATTGTAGCCTACCAGGCTCCTTGGTCCATGGGATTTTCCAAGCAAGAGCACTGGAGGGGGTTGCTATTTCCTTCTCCAGGAGATCTTCCCGACCCAGGGATTGAACCTGGGTCTGCTCTAGAAAGTGAAAGTGAAGTTACTCAGTCGTGTCCAACTCTTTGCAACCCCATGGATTGTAGCCTACCAGGCTCCTTGGTCCATGGGATTTTCCAAGCAAGAGCACTGGAGGGGGTTGCTATTTCCTTCTCCAGGAGATCTTCCCGACCCAGGGATTGAACCTGGGTCTCTTGCATTGTAGGCAGATGCTTTTACTGTCTGAACCACCAGGGAATTTTGCTCTAACCTCGTAACAAATAATTTTGAGTTTCATTACTATGCTTTTCTCTATTTGGGTAAATTACTTGTTGACATCCTTTTCTCACCATTTTTTCCTGTTGTGCTGTTTTCTTCTTCTCATTTGCAGATCATTTTAATGTGTATTACTTTTTACATACATTAGTCACTTGTTAGTGTTAGATATTGAAAGTATCATTCATGAATACATCTCCACTATGGAATACTGTAGGTACACACTAAGTTTTGCTAATAGAATAACAAATGAATGATTTGTACATGCTAGATAGTCAATATGTTTGCTGAACTCAACCAAACCCAAAGGATGAACAGGCACAGATATTCTGGGCTGTTTTCCATCTGAATCAAATTTAAATACAGATTTGATGATCTACTCCACTGTTCGTAAGTCTGAGACAGACCGTTTTCTCACCAAGGTATATAACACTGAGAATTATACATTTCAAAATGTGATTAAAATATTTTCCTAGTTTTATAAATAATGACCAATTTATCACAGAAATGTTTACGAAATGTCATAATATTCATGTCTAGCAGTCTGATATTAGTTTTCTGGTTTTCAGGTCTCTGATCTGCAAAGTAAAAATAACATTATAGACACCTCAACAGGTTTACATATTATGAAATAAAACCATAATATGTGAACTGCCTATCACTGTGCTTGACACAAAATAACTACTGAAAAATGTCACACCCACTTTCCCCTTCCATGTAACAGGCAAACACTTCTGTACTTAGCTCAGTGTATAGGTGTCTGAATTTAACTGTGTAGTAAGAGGCATGACTTCTTAACATTCCAACTCTGTAAATGGGAACTGAATGTGTTAATAAAGTTTTTTTTTGGGGGGGGTTATGATGCAAAAGGATCTGTACTCCAATCTATGGAGGCTCCTTTATTCAACTGTCAAAGTTGTACTTGGTTTCTTGGAGTCTTGAAACCAAGAATCTGGGAAAAGTTCTTATCTCATCCAATTATCTCCTTTTTATCATCACATAAATCTCAGTGACAATGGAAGTTCATGACAAGCACAATGCAGAAATTCATCCAAAATATTTTCCATGAGAGACATGGGCCTCAAATCCTCCCTCAGGTTAAGAGTACACAATAATGCACACAGGCACACATAAATAAACGCAGCCATCATTTTTGATTATTAGGAAGAGACTACGCAGAGCATAGCTCCATTTTTATTAGCTGACTTTTGTACTTTTTTGTTCCTGGTGATTAATTGCCCCTTTCTGTGGGGCTCAGCTATAGAGAATAATTGAAGATTATATTTGGGTTCATATCCCAAATCTGTTTGTGCTAAGTTCATGACTTAGGCGAACATTTTGCTCCTCTAATAATTTCTAGAGTCTTGTTAATTGGGTGAAATAATGCAACCTGCTTTGCTCAGAACAAACAATACTTGGCAATACAATTGTGTAGCTCTGCTGCTAAGTCACTTCAGTTGTGTCCTACTCTGTGAGACCCCAGCTCTAGATTCAAGTTATCTGAAAGTGAAAATAAAATACCAGTACTCTTAAGAAACACATGACATCATCAAAAATCTCTTATTGTATTATTCGCAACATGAAGAATATAAACAAAATTAAACAACATAGGAAGAGGAAAATCTAATCAATATTTAGAGATGGCACCAAGATAGTTCAGGCTTCCCAGGTAGGGCTAGTGGTAAAGAACCCACCTGCCATCAAGCCCTCCTCCCCTCTGGACAGTGGCTTCTGGACAGTCTCATCCAGTGAGGGACACCCCTCTCCTGTGAAGCAAAGGTTCAATGGAGCTCCCGCGTACTACTGCCCCCTGATGGACTCACTGTCTTCCCTGATTGGCCCGCAAATCCTCAACCCCTTACACACTAGTGGCAGAAGGAGAGATGCTATAGGACCTGTGCCTCAAGGATCATACAGTCTGGTGAGAGAGGCTGAGTGATGGGTGTTTCAGTGTTACTCACAGATAGTCAAGAAAAGGAAAACACATCACTTACATAACCTATTTCTTTTTTAATAAAGAGCTCTTTCTAATTCACTTATTTTCATGTGATGAGAACATTAGAGCCTATTTCAAATCATGGAAGTAGAACACAGAAAACCATCCTTTCATATAACATCACATTAATTGTGGCTACCAGGCAGATTGGATTACTATTGCCAACATAATTCCAAAGTAGAGATTCAGAGGTTAAGATTTTATTTTTTATTTATTTATTTATTTTTAGTTTTTTTTTTTTTTTTTACTTTATTTTACTTTACAGTACTGTATTGGTTTTGGCATACATTGACATGAGTCCTTAAGATTTTAGAGAGTAACACTTAGTGAAGTGAAAGTCGCTCAGTCATGTCCAGCTCTTTGCGACCCCATGGACTATACAGTCCATGGAATTCTCCAGGCCAGAATACTGGAGTGGGTAGCCTTTCCCTTCTCCAGCGGATCTTCCCAACCCAGGAATCGAACCCAGGTCTCCTGCATTGCAGGCAGATTCTTTACAAGCTGAACCACAAGCGAAGCCCAGTAATACTTAAAATCGTCTCTATTTTCTTTCTTTTAACAAAATAGATCTCTAATTTCATGACAAGTTGAGAAAATTTAACGAACTGCATAGATTATATTTTTTTCTGTACAGATTATTAGATTTAATTTCATTATCAAAAGGTACCCTATTTAAAAATATGTTTGGATTTAACTTTTACCTGTTACTATCTTTAAACACTCACATATATGATAGACAAAAAATAATCTTGATACTTCTGTTTACAAAGAATACATATTGATTTAATGTTTCTTTAACACTCACATATAAGAGGGACTAAAAATAATATTTTTGTTTACAAAGAATATATATTGATTTAATGCTCACTTTATTATATTCATTTGTAGTGAAAATAAAATTCTGACATATTTTTCTTCAGGGAGAAATGACTGTAATTCTAAGTAGCTAGTTTAGCTAATGGCATATTATTTAATTGCATTTATAGCCTTTTTCAACATATATACCCAAGAAGCACTTTCAAAATATATTAAAATAAAACATCCTTTACTACCATGTGAAATGTTATTATATTTGTACATTTGTTAAGAATCCCATAACTAACGTCAACTTTCATAAATGCTAATTTCACTATTTGTTCAAGTAAGTGTATTAAATTACACAGACAGTCATATGCAGACTCTTTCTGTCCCATATTTTTCACCTGAAGCTTTAAGCAGAGGCTCATTATGTCAAGGTCTTGCAGACAAATACCAACTCTCCACCGTTTTCTGTAGCTTGGGTGTAATAGCTCTGGGAATTATAGTAAGTAGTTCTTCTAAATCATTATGTACCCCCAAGACTCACAGCCTCTGTGTGTTCTATAGAATGCCATTGTGTACTGTTAACAGTCAGGCAAATTTCACTCAATAGAATGTGCCCACACCACTCATTATTAATTAGAAGCTCACAATAAATGATGGAGAGTACTAAGATCTCCTTATAATCCAATAAGTACACCAAGATTCAGATATAAATGCACCTGAAGCAAGATATGAAGGAAGAAAAAAATACATATGACATAAATACTTGGGAGTTAATTGATGAAAGAGACTTTGGTAAAACAGGGCATTTTCAAATGAAAATTTAATTTTTGAGTTCACTGTATAAAAATCTGAGCTATTGTGTTATCTTTGAATATAATGAAATACAGACAATTTAAGAAAGGAGAAACATAAATATACGATCAAAAGGAAAGTAAGCATTATCCTTAAAATTAGCACAGTGTTCAAAGAAATATGACAGCTAATAATTCCACATCCATGTCCTAATTTGAATTTTGATCCAAACAAAATTACATTTCTCTAGTTAAAGCACTAGGCATCTTGAAAATTTATGAGATGCCTACCAACAACTGTAATTCAAAGGAGCATATCAGGTCATAACCAATGAAGAGCATAGACTTACAAAACACCAGAGATTGCAAGACACCTTCCAGGAAAGGACTAATAGGGAAGGGTTGTAGAATAGTAGGATTAGGGCTCCCCTGGACAAATAGATGAGATCTGGTTATTTGGATTTGAGAGAATAGATTAACAGAGGATGTGAATGAATAAAAGGCAGATAAGAAGTGAGACCATCCCTGGATGAAATAGAAAGACGTAGAAGCAGCCCTCTAGGAGGACCTGAAAGGAATTTGTGAGGCACTTGGAACTTCCTGAGTATAAAAGGAAGGGTTTATTTGTTTGTTTACATATAGTTTTGGTCGCTCAGTGTCCAACTCTTTGTGACCCTATGGACTGTGGCCTGCCAGGATCCTCCGTCCATGGGATTCTCCAGGCAAGAATACTGGAGTGGGTTGCCATTTCCTTCTNTTGGAACTTCCTGAGTATAAAAGGAAGGGTTTATTTGTTTGTTTACATATAGTTTTGGTCGCTCAGTGTCCAACTCTTTGTGACCCTATGGACTGTGGCCTGCCAGGATCCTCCGTCCATGGGATTCTCCAGGCAAGAATACTGGAGTGGGTTGCCATTTCCTTCTCCAGAGGATCTTTTGTTGTTCATATGTTTATATAAAACAAATCTGATACATCTACCTAATGCTTTGAATGATTAAAGAAGCAGGGGTGGTGATAACAGATTTTTAAGTGGAAAGAAAATAGAGGCTGGGAACTCAGGTAGTGTTCCGTCACAGTCCAAGTGACCAAAAATTTATCTGGAAGCAGTGGGAGTGGACTAAAAGCAGAGAGGGTTGATTGTGGCCTGGAGCAACTGTGCTGCTCAGAACCGGAAGCAGGAATTCTCAGGGGACTGATGAGAAATCGGAGTGCACACATCAAGGCGTGATTTAGAGGAGACGGCTCTGCTTATGTGTTTCAAGATGGCTGTTCTACAACTGCTAAACAACCTTTTGGTTTTTTTTTTTTTTAATGGGAAACGTTTAGACATTGAAAACTATAGTCAGCTGTAAAAAATGGACAGTCTAACCTTTGGAGAAAGAAAAAGGAATGCAGAAGTGAAACATCCACCCCCCCCCCGAACTTTTTGATGCATATCTGTACTTCCCATATAGACAACCAGACTCTAAGAGTGGAACACATGTCCCGACGAGATAGGCCTTCAGGTCTAACATGCTACAGGTGTATATCCTGTCATCTGCACTGGGAAAGCACCCTATCCAGGGATTGTTTCCATTATTTGGGAGAAAAGACTTCAGGGAGAGTTCAGAGATAAGAAAACTTGTCAGTAGGAGACTCTTCTCAAATAAGTCAGCTCTTCACATCAGGTGGCCAAAGGATTGGAGTTTCAGCTTCAACATCAGTCCTTCCAATGAACACTTAGGACTGATCTCCTTTAGGATGGACTGGGTGGATCTCCTTGCAGTCCAAGGGACTCTCAAGAGTCTTCTCTAACACCACAGTTCAAAAGCACTAATGAGCTGACTCATTTGACAAGACGCTGATGCTGGGAAAGATTGAAGAAGGAGGAGAAGGAGACGACAGAGGATGAGATGGTCAGATGGCATCACCAACTCAACGGACATGAGTTTGAGTAAACCCCAGGAGTTGGTGATGGACAGGGAGGCCTGTCATGCTGCAGTCCATGAGGCTGCCAAAGAGTCAGACATGACTGAGAGACTGAACTGAACTGAGGAGACTCTGTTCTTCTCCAGAAGAAAGCAGCTCAGAGAACAAAGGAATTTGAAGATCAGATCAAGTACCCGCCCCTGGAAAGTTTTCTAGCTCATCAGAGCAAAGTTACTCATAAAGATGCCTCCAAACTTCGGGGAAGTTAAGAGTTAGGAGCTAGATAATCATTTTAGACACAATATACCCTACTTTAGCATTTTTTCCATAGGACATTCAATTACAGTAGAACCCCAGAGTCTTTTTTTACCTCAAAACTTGTGTTTATTTGTCCCCATTCAACACTTGTACTAAAAATGTGCCTGTGAAACATATGGAAAAGACGGTGACATTCTTACCAAATAAAAAAGAAATGAACCTAGCCTTTGTCATCAACCATGTCACCCAAAACAAACTCAAACAAGCTCTATTAAAATACAATGGAAAGCAGTTCACCAAACTCAATTACTCCATTTCAATTAGATTATAAGGAGTTAGAAATTCCTTTTTCTTTTAAAAATGTTTCCTTATTTTAATATATTTCATTCTTAATAATAAGCATTTATTACTTTAGTGGTATAAAAGTTGATTAATAAATCATTTTTTAATAGCTTTAGTGAAGTTATAGATGATGAACTAAATATCACAGGCCTTTCTTAGTTGTCTTAGTAAAAAAATGAGCACCAAGACAGGTTTTTCTGCTTTGTCTGATAGTCTAGTTCAGCTGGTGGCCCTCTGTCTTGTCTGGCTGCCTCCCAGGCTGACCCACAGTGGTCACCCCAGCCAAGACTCAGCCCTTCCCTGCTGGGAAGACTGTCTCCATTTCCGCCCCTGGTTCTCTTCCTCTGCTCCGCCCTTTAGCAATGGTGTCTTCCGTATCTGTTCCACCATCTGCCCTCTTCTAGCTCCTGCTTCAGCCTCTGTAGAGAGNGTCACCCCAGCCAAGACTCAGCCCTTCCCTGCTGGGAAGACTGTCTCCATTTCCGCCCCTGGTTCTCTTCCTCTGCTCCGCCCTTTAGCAATGGTGTCTTCCGTATCTGTTCCACCATCTGCCCTCTTCTAGCTCCTGCTTCAGCCTCTGTAGAGAGCTCTTCCATTCTCAGGTTATACCAACACGGATATGCAGATAATACTGAGTACCAGGCATCCAGTTCACCCTTCCCGGGTGAGGACTAAGTTCCTGCACACAGTTGACACAGCCCTGATGGGTCTTCAACTCTCCTGAGCCTCGCCCCCAACACCGACCACGGAAATCCCAGATACGCTGTGTCCTTTCCCCACTTGGCTTGGAGTGGGAACTGTGACACTGGAATCACACAATAAGGACATACAATAGACAGTTTTTAATCTAAGAGGAGATACTTACTGAACAATTATCTATTCTGTATTCAATTAACTGAAATATGACTAGAAGAAAATATAATTTTGCTTTCTTTGGGATGTCACAATATTTTTTCCATTCATACAACTGGGACATTTATAGATTTCTTTCTGAACTAATAAAGGTATTGTTCTCATGTCAGTTCAATTCAGTTCAGTTCAGTCACTCAGTCGTGTTCGACTCCTTGCGACCCCATGAATCGCAGCATCAATGGTGTCTTCCGTATCTGTTCCACCATCTGCCCTCTTCTAGCTCCTGCTTCAGCCTCTGTAGAGAGTTCTTCCATTCTCAGGTTATACCAACAGGGATATGCAGATAATACTGAGTACCAGACACCCAGTTCACCCTTCCCGGGTGAGGACTAAGTTCCTGCACACAGTTGACACTGCCCTGATGGGTCTTCAACTCTCCTGAGCCTTGCCCCCAACACCGACCACAGAAATCCCAGATATGCTGTGTCCTTTCCCCACTTGGCTTGGAGTGGGAACTGTGACACTGGAATCACACAATAAGAACATACAATAGACATTTTTGAATCTAAGAGGAGATACTTACTGAACAATTATCTATTCTGTATTCAATTAACTGAAATGTGACTAGAAGAAAATATAGTTTTGCTTTCTTTGGGATGTCACAATATTTTTTTCCATTCATACAACTGGGACATTTATAGATTTCTTTCTGAACTAATAAAGGTATTGTTCCCATGTCAGTTCAATTCAGTTCAGTTCAGTCACTCAGTCGTGTTCGACTCCTTGCGACCCCATGAATCGCAGCATGCCAGGCCTCCCTGTCCATCACCATCTTCCGGAGTTCACTCAGACTCATGTCAGTTAATCATATTTTAATCTAGATGACCTTGGCTCTACCCTTAATTGCATCTCTATGTTCAGGAAATCCATTTGCTGAATATTTAACACGTCATGTTCATATACCTGAGATAATGTTGTGAATAAGACAAAATTGGCCTCAGGTTTCATAATTTGGGGGGCAGGGAGTATTTCTGGATTTTCATATAGCTGACATAAGTTATTAAAAGCACATCTATAAAATTCTCAAACAAACATATAATATCATAATTACACAGAAACTCAGGATCAAACCCAGGAAAAAGTCTCTTAAGTATGAATAAACTGTCAGAAAGCCACTCAACTTGGGTTATATTTCAATTTTAAATATCAACTAATCAAATGGCTTTCTATGCAAATCATCCTGGCATTTAGAGTCAAAACTAAAGATTAATAATCATCCATTTGAACTTCAAAACCATGCAGATCATTTTTTTAATAAGAACCACAATCTCACAGTTTTGAAAACATTAATTTCCATCTTGGGTAAAATCAGCTTTAGTAAAAGCAAAAAACATATCTTCACATACACACACACACAATATACACAATATATGCACACACTATACATTAATGTACAATTTCTATTTATCAGAATTGGAATAAAGGATGAGATATAGTGAAACTAATTTTCTGTCAGGTTAAGGCTAACTAGAAAATAAATTTTGTTTCAAATCTTCTGGTTGTAAGCATTTATTAATTGAACTAATAAATAGTTAATTTTCTTTTTAATATATTTACCATTTGCTTTCTTTCAAGCTCCCCAAACCACATGCAGAATCTGTGAGTTGCCTAAGGGACCTTAGC
The DNA here is from genome assembly GCA_006410675.1 of Oreotragus oreotragus. Classification (NCBI taxonomy): domain Eukaryota; kingdom Metazoa; phylum Chordata; class Mammalia; order Artiodactyla; family Bovidae; genus Oreotragus; species Oreotragus oreotragus. The sequence continues at coordinate 103,129 of SJYX01001024.1, read as the reverse complement.
AGAAGTTTTCATTTTCTTAGACTTATCTTTATATTATTTATCCCCAAGAGATAGCTCTGCACAATTTTCAACCCCACTCAGAGGCAGCCAAGATAAATTGGCTATTAAACACTGACATATATTTTTAGAATTCAAAAGCCTGTTTGTTTTTATGTGAAAAACCTATGGGCCTAGTCTTAAAACTAAAGTTGGCCAAGCCTCACATGTTTTGACAGTTTGTATTCTGGTCTATAATGAAATAACAAAGAATCTGACTCTTGAAAAGAGAAGACTGGTATGAATGTTATCATTATCTGAAGCTAGAAATAGTTTAGAGTTGAATGCATTTAAAATTAAAACTAGTTTTACCCTAGTCCCAAATGTTAATGCATAGAGCCCTGTATAGGGCTTCCCAATAGTAAGGAACCCACCCACGAATGATGGAGATGTAAGAGATGCAAGTTTGATCCCTGAGTTGGGAAGATACCCTGGAGGAGGGCATGCAACCCACTCCAATGTTCTTGCCTGGAGAATCCCATGGACAGAGGAGCCTGCCGAAATACAGTCCATGGGGTCGCAGAGTCGGAAACAACTGAAGCGACTTAGTATTCAACTAAAGTGACTCTGCACACAGAATCCTTTGCAAGCAGGTTTTAAGAAAACCTGCCTTCTCACTATCTCATCAGACCTGCTCTAGAATTCTCTTTGTGAAAGGCCAGATCACATAGCTTTATAGAAGGAGCAATGGAAGACAGTCTATGCTTCTATTGCTGGCCCTAAACCTGATTCAGGGTGTCTCACAGAGTCTTGAGTTCTCCTGGAAGCATCTCTCCCAGGAACAGCTGTTACCCACAAAAGGCCTGCTGTTCTCGGTTCCTTGAGACAGCAGCACTATCTTTGGAAGTTGAGAGGATCCTTCTGGGCCTAGTTCATCCAGAAGAAGCATTTGGGAAATTGTTCGAACAGTTCAAATGACCTGTTTCATTACTACTTCTTATTGTAATTAGATTCACAAAAGACAATTTCAAAAAATAGAGAGCTGTTGATTTGAATGAGGGATTAAAGATATGCTATACAACAACACAAATCAGCCACAATTTTATATATATATATATATCCCTTCCCTCTTGGGGGACTTCCCTGGTGGCTCAGACAGTAAAGAATCTGCCTGCAATGCAGGAGACCCAGGTTTAATTCCTGGGTCGGGAAGATCCCCTGGAGGAGGGCAGGGTTACTCAGTCCAGTATTGTAGCCTGGAGAATCACCATGGTCAGAGGAGCCTGGTAGGCTATAGTCCACGGGGTCACACAGAGTCAGCCACCACTGAGCGATCAACACTTTCATTTTCTTTCCTCTCGAGCCTCCCTCCCTGGCCCCATCCCAGCCTTCTAGGTCAGCACAGAGTGCCAAGCTGGGCTCCCTGTGTTATATAGCAACTTCTCACCAGCTATCCATTTTACACCAACACAACACTGCAAAGCAATTTTCCTCCAGTTAAAAAAAAAAATGTACTTATGGCAAAATAGTCTAAATATAGACAAAAATGTGAGAAAAGTGGAAAGGTGACTGTCTTATTTTACAGACCCAGCAGGGAAAGCTTATAAAAATGTTTGCTTTTCTTAGTAAGTGTAAATGATTGCCTTTTTTCTTCCTTTTTTTGTTTTTGGTATGAGTCTTTGGTCTAGCAAAATTAATAAATACAGAGCTGTTGAGCAGCCTTCTAGGCAGGGTAGCTAGGTAGGGTAGTAATTAACATTTAGTCATGGAGTCAAAAATATTTAAGACTGTTTGGGCTGAAATTGATAGCAGATTCATATTAACTTGTTATGCCTTTTTTTTAGAGTTAATGTAAATACATATTTTGTCAAGTATCATCTTGACAAAGTCACCTCCTAAATATAAATCCAAGTACCTCAAAAAAAAATAATAAATAAATCAAGGAAATTAAACTAATAATATAAAGAAGGGAAATCATTTCAGAAGAAAGGTAATATTTAGTAAGGAACTATACAATTTGTTTTACATATTTTTACATGTTTTTCATCAGAAATCTTCCTTGGAAACATAATAAAATTTTTTTCTTTTTCAAATTTAAAAGCTAGGAAAACAACACACACACACACATTAAATCACAAAACTGGAAAATGATGAAGCATGCTTTTCAACCAAATCTTTATGATATCAGAAAGAGTTCTTCTCACCATATCATAGGCATCATTCTATAGACGATGGAATCATTAAAACTTAGGGTTTTGAAAGGTTTAAAACTTCTTTGCAGCTTTAATGATATCCTTGATAATCCAAAAACTGTGCAAACAGTAAATTATCAAGAAAACAAGAAATGATGTGTTTTTTTGAAATTTGCAGCACTCACCCTTGGACTAGAGATGTCAGTTCATTCACCCCTACTGTGCCAAGCCTAGATTACTACATTTGATTTTCAAATCTCTCAGTTACTGCTAATAAATGTCTACATGGCACCACCGACTCAGTCCAAGTCTTCAGAAATAAGACAATCATGAGACTCACAGAGGAAAAGCACCAGAGGCTGAATTCAGAAACTCCTGTTTTCTAAGTAGAGCTATAAAGGCTTCCCTGGTAGCTCAGACAGTAAAGAATCTACCTTGTGATGCAGAAGACCCAGGTTTGATTCCTGGGTCAGGAAGATGTCCTGGAGTAGGGCACAGCAACCCATTCCAATATTCTTGCCTGGAGAAGCCCATGGACAGAGGAGCCTGGCGGGCTAACAGTCCACTGGGGTCACAAAGAGTTAGACATGACTGAGCGACTAATCTACCACCACCAGCAAGAGATATAAATGCCTGGTGGCCGGTAGAGTAGGTCTGTTCTGATGGAGAGATGAGCAGGCACATAAACAACTCCCTTACATTTATACTGTTATCACTTTTCCCTGTGATTGTGATCAAAATTTCAACACAGAAAGAAGTTCCACTCAGTGCAGCCTAATGTATGACCTATGAAGGAATGAGACAATGCCTGAAAAGAATTGCAAAATAAAAACATTAGGGCAGTGAGGCCGGTTTTAGGCAAAAATCACTGTAAATGATCTAGCCAAGAGTTTCCATTTCAGATGAGAAAAGATTGTCCAAATCAAGTATTTTGCAGACATTTTGGAGAAAATAGTGACTGAATTATCAAATCATACCGCATGCTACTGTGTATGGGGCATAGCACCTAGAACCTAGATTATTGCATGGTTTTGTGACTTTGGTTAAGCTACTTCCAGCTGCCAATTTCTTCTTTGATAAGTGAGATTAATTTAGATGAATGGGAAAGCCTCTGGTAACATTGGACTTTCTTCATTTTTAATATGAAGTCCAAAGTGTCAGAAAATCAAGCTAGACTGTGCCATGACCACACACACGTTAGACCCTGAATGGCTGAGACATAATCTGGAAATGCCAATTTATGTTGCCAACAACTTAGAAATTTTTGTTGGAAAAATCAAGACGAAGGAAGGGGGTCAGGTAGAAGGAAATTACAATAAGGGCACAGTTTGCTTCACTCCATATGCAGATAAGAGAAAAGACAGGATGAATTTAGTATGGCACCATGAAGGGACTGTAATTTAAATGATATTAACCAAAGAAATGCATTTGTCAGTGAGAGAATATGGTCAGGAAAGCCACTCATGTAATCATACTAGAAGTGAGAGTAGAGACTACTCAACTCTAAAACAACTAGAAATATTTCAAGATCAAAAAACCCTCACAAAAATGTATAAATATCATGGAGCTCACTTGTATCTTATTTTTTTTTTAGATTCCACATATAAATGATATCATATAATATTTGTCTTTCTCTCTCTGACGCTTCACTTAGTATGACCATCTCTAGGTCCATCCAGGTTGCTGCAAATGGCATTACTTCTTATTTACAAAACAGAAATGAAATAGACCTACATACATAGAAAACAAACTTATAGTTACCAAAGGGGAAGGAGAGGGTGAGTAAATTAGAAAGTTGGGATTAACATTTACACACTACTATAGGATCTACAGTATAGCACAGGGAACTATACTCAGTATTTTGCAATAACTTATAAGGGAAAAGAATCCACACAACACTGTAAATCAACTGAACTTCAATTTAAACAAAAAAAAAAGTTATGTAGCAACTAGACAACGCATGCATGCGCCCATCAAGATTGGTGGATTTCTTGCTCAATCTATTCAAATATCTGAGCAACTAAGACAAGAATTATACTAAGGTACACAGATAATGCCAGTTAATCCTAAAGGAAATCAATCCTGAACATTCATTGGAAGGACTGATGCTAAAGCTGAAGCTCCGATACTTTGGCCACCTGACTCAAAGAGTCAACTCACTGGGAAAGACCCTGATGTTGGGAAGGATTGAAGCAAAAGGAGAAGGAGGTGGCGCAGGATGAGATGGTTGGATGACATCACAGTTGAATTATACTAAGGTACACAGATAATGCCAGTTAATCCTAAAGGAAATCAATCCTGAACATTCATTGGAAGGACTGATGCTAAAGCTGAAGCTCCGATACTTTGGCCACCTGACTCAAAGAGCCAACTCACTGGGAAAGATCCTGATGTTGGGAAGGATTGAAGCAAAAGGAGAAGGAGGTGGTGCAGGATGAGATGGTTGATGACATCACAGATTCAATGGACATGGATCTAAGCAAACTCCAGGAGACAGTGAAGGACAGAGGAGCCTGGTGTGCTGCAGTCTATGGGGTTGCTAAGAGTCAGACATGACTTAGCCACTGAACAATAACACCATGTATAAGGTCTTAGAACACACTGAAATTTATAACCATCACCCGCCATCAAGGGAGAGCCAGGTCTAATTGGTAAGATATGCATATAAATTAAAGTAATAAAAGCAAGAAGGACCTACTGGTATTGAGGAGGTGGTCCAAGTCCCTCAGGGCATGGGTGGAAGCCTCAGGAAGTGGACAATCAGCGCTCTGTCCTGATCCCCTCATTGACTCCAGCTGGTTTCCAGGCTCAGTAGCCAGTAGTTCAGCCTGGCCCCTGAAGTCAGACTGCTGAAGCCCACCTTCCTGTACATGAGGAGGTTTGGAGATGCCTGGGAACCTCGATCCCCTTGGAGCCTTTCCCAGTGACTTCCCATCAGGTGACCAGAGTATTGGAGTTTCAGTTTCAGCATCAGTCCTTCCAGTGAATGTTCAGAGCTCATTTCCTTTAGGATTGACTGGTTTGATTTGGCTGACCAAGGAACTCTCAAAAGTCTTCTCCAACACCACAGTCCTAAGGCATCAATTCTTTTGTGCTCAACCTTGTTTATGGTCCAATTCTCATATCCGTACATCTTCTTTTAGGACTGAGTGTAATACTGAATCCTTGCTGGGTTGTTATACTTCCTGGCCCACTTCTTCATGCCCCTACTTGTTTTTCCTAGGAATTCCAGTAATTCACTTTCACAAGAAACTGTAAATGTTTCTTTTGGGGACCCAAACCTATGATACCTTTCTAAGATCCATTTTTTGGGGGAAGGGTAGGAACATGCACCATTGAAAACCCCTATTTCATGGCTTTCATCAGCTGGACATGCCCACAGGACAGGATGCCAGCAAATGATACACAAACAGAAGCCCGATGTGTGTTTGAGGGGAAGGGCTGCTTTCCTGATACAGTGGTTGGCCCTTTGCCCACAGAGCATCCCTCTCTTGCTTGAGGTACCCATAGGGAGGTGGAGGCAGAAAAGCCTAAAAGTAACCATGGAGACCAAAGGAACCCACTGAAGACCACAGAGCATGAGAAAAGGAACTCGGGCAAGTGTTTGAGGATCTTGATGGCACCACAGAGCCACTGGCTCAGATCTAGACTACATCCTCCCAGACATGTGATCAGGCTTCACAAGCAAAACTTTGCTACTGTTTCTTTAAGTGTGAATAATTCTATTTTTCTGTAACTAAGTACAATCTCTAATTAATACACTGCTGATATGGATATGGAGGATCTCCAAACATCATTTTTTAGGAATGAAAATTACACTCCCATTTTTTTCAAGGGAGTCTGAAAGGCTTCACTCCCAAGGCTTGCACTGGGCTGGAGACACCTGATATATCCTCAGTAGTTGTCTGATGGTGTAGCCTCACTGGGCTTCTTGCCCCTCTTTAATAACATCTCCTGAATTAGGAAACAAAGCCTTTCATCACCTCCCAGAGCCCTCTAATTCAGTCAAAATTATAACGCCTGGGAATGAACCTCAGCCCAGGCCCTCACTAGCTGATCCACTTGGAGCAACTGGACTTTGTTTTATTGATGGCAAAATGGGTATAAAATATCACTTATCACAGAAGTTGGCTATAGAGATCAAATGTAAAGTGCTTAGAACCATGCCTGGGTAAAGAGTAAAGTAATTTCACAAGAAATTAAGTTCATTAATTGGAATTTATTTCAATGCAGACTTCTGGTTAGAACAGAAAGAGAAGTTCTGGGGANAGTCAACAATAAGCAGGGTGACAATATACAGCCTTGACATACTCCATTCCCAAGTTTGATCAAGTCTGTTGTTCCATGTACGGTTCTAAGTGGTGCTCCTTGACCTGCATACAGGCTGTCTCTTATACACATCTAGATGTGTATAAGAGACAGGAGAAGTTCTGGGGATATTTAAAAAATACTATTTTAAGGGAAATTTTTAAACCTGTAAGATGTTAGAAAATTCAATGTGTGGTAATGTTTATATATTGATCAATCGGGGTTTTCCAAATTGCTTAATCATATTTAACTATCTCAATGAGATGCACTATTTTAGAAGACATGTGCTGACCATCAGCTGACAGCTAGTATGCTGGCGTTGAGAGAGAAACCTCGCAAGGAGCACTAGAACACCGCCCTGCTGCCAAGGGGGTGGCACAGCTACAGAGCTCCATGGAGCCAGGCGCCCTGGTTGTAAACCACTCACATTTGCAGAGTGGCATCTGGAGTATATTTAGAACCTTCACACATACAGTCCTTTGCCGTTTCTTATGGTAATCCTATTGTTTACCTTGGTCCAAATATGGAATTTCTTAGCCAGTGTGTCCTTCCTACTATCCCATCACTACAGTGACATGGAATATTTCTGCCATAAACATACTACTGAAGATCCCATTTACTGATTTTTTTCCTATACTGGAGTGGGTTGCCATTTTCTTCTCCAGGAGATCTTCCTGACCCAAAGATAGAACCTGGGTATCTTGCATTGCAGACAGATTTTTACCATCTGAGCCTGCAGGGAATGGGCGAATTTAATTCAGAAGACCATTGTATCTATTACTGTGGGCAAGAATCCCTTAGAAGAAATGGAGTAGCCCTCATAATTAACAAAGGAGTCCAAAATGCAGTACTTGGGTGCAATCTCAAAAACAACAGAATGATCTCAGTATTCCAAGCCTATTCTCCAACCACTGATGTCAGAGAAGCTGAAATTGACCAGTTCTATGAAGACCTACAAGACCCTCTAGAACTAACACCAAAAAAGATGGCCTTTTCATCATAGGAGATTAAAATGCAAAAGTAGGAAGTCAAGAGTTACCTGGAGTAACAGGCAATTTTGGCCTTGGAGTACAAAATGAAGCAGGGCAAAAACTAACAGAATTTTGTCAAGAGGACACACTGCTGCTGCTGCTGCTGCTGCTGCTGCTGCTGAGTCGCTTCAGTCGTGTCCGACCCTGTGTGACCCCAGAGACGGCAGCCCACCGGGCTCCCCCGGCCCTGGGATTCTCCAGGCAAGAACACTGGAGTGGGTTGCCATTTCCTCCTCCAATGCATGAGAGTGAAAAGTGAAAGGGAAGTCGGTCAGTCGTGTCCGACTGTTAGCGACCCCATGGACTGCAGCCCACCAGGCTCCTCCGTCCATTGGATTTTCCAGGCAAGAGTACTGGGGTGGGGTGCCATTGCCTTCGCCCGAGGACACACTAGTCATAGCAAACACCTTTTTCCAAAAATACAAGAGATGTCTCTACACATGGACATCACCAGATGGTCAATTAAATCAGATTGATTATATTCTTTGCAGCCAAAGATGGAAAAGCTCTATACAGTTAGCAAAAACAAGACTGGGGGCTGACTGTGGCTCAGATCATGAACTCCTTATTGCAAAATTCAGGCTTAAATTAAAGAAAGTAGGGCAAACCACTAGGACAATCAAGTATGACCTAAATCAAATCCCTTATGATTATACAGTGGAGGTGACGAATAGGTTCAAGAGATTAGACTATGACCTAAATCAAATCTCTTATGATTATACAGTGGAGGTGACGAATAGGTTCAAGGGATTAAACTGGTAGACTGAGTGCCTGAAGAACTATGGGCAGAGGTTCATAACACTGTATAGGAGGTGGTGACCAAAACCATCCCAAAGAAAATGAAGTGAAAGAAAGTAAAATGGTTTTCTTAGGAGGCTTTACAAAAGGAAAGAAGAGAAGTGAAAGGCAGAGGAGAAAGGGAAAGATATACCTGAGTGCAGAGTTACAGAAAATAGCAAGGAGATATAAGAAGATCTTCTTAAGTGAGCAGTGCAGAGAACTAGAGGAAAACAAAAGAATTGCAAAGACTAGAGATCTCTTCAAGAAAACTGGAAATATCAAGGGAGAATTTCCTGTAAGGATGGGCACCATAAATCACAGAAACAGTAAGGACCTAATAGAAACCAAAGAGATTAAGAAGAGGTGGCAAAAATATACATAAGAACTGTAAAAAATATTTCTTCCTGACCCACGATGGTGTGGTCACTCACCTAGAGCCAGATATCCCAGAGTGTGAAGTCAAGTGGGCCTTAGGAAGCATTGCTATGAACAAAGCTAGTGGAGGTGATGGAATTTCAGCTGAGCTGTTTAAAATTCTAAAAGATGATGCTGTTAAAGTACTGCACTCAATATGTCAACAAATTTGGAAACCTCAGCAGTGGTCACAGGACTGGAAAAGATCAGTTTTCATTCCAACTCCAAAGAAGGGCAATGCCAAAGAATGTGACAGGTGGGTTGTTTATCATTAATGGCACCTAGGAAGCCCAAATCAACTATACTTCAATTTCAAAAATGATAGTGCACATAAAGTTCCTATTTAGTGAAGTACCTTTATACCATGAGCTTGATAAACACTAAGCAATAATCATTATTTGTCAAAATCCTCATATAGTATTAATATTAAAGAGTCAAAGGAGTAAAACAGTGAAAATACATGTAAGTTAAAAAACAAATGAAGGGAGATCAAGAAAAGATTTGACAAAGAAAATTTGTGACTGCAAACTTCTAATCTAGGAATGAGAGTTATGACGACAGAAGGTCTTAGGACAGTTTAATTTCACATATAGACAGGCACTTCCACAAGTCTAAGGCTTCTTTCCTTTGGTTGGGAAGCTGGAAGAAGGAGTCTTGGAGATTTTGCATCCAAGGACTCTTTTTGTCTGGACACTTAGGCTTTTCAACAACACCACCCCTGGCTCCAAAAGCTCCAGATGATGACTAAGCCCATCAGTATTACAGCATCTCTCTCAGCAACCATTACCACCTCGGTTTGGAGTTCAGGGAGCAGTTGACAGGCACTGGCCTCAGTTCTGGGGAAACAAAGCTGAAGCAACGAGGAGACACACCACACCTACTATGCAAGGTCTGGAATCTACTGCTGCCTCGCTGAGAAGTTAGTAGGATGTTTTACACAGTTCAAAGAAACTGATAAAAAGGAGACACATCTTACACATGAGTTAATCTGGTAATTGAACTGACAAATCCCAGCTGTTGACTGGACTCAGACTGACTGTGACATCTGCTAGAAGTGGAGTCTCAACAGGTGGGGTCTCATTTTACCCCTTACTCCCCATTTCTGCTTTCTCAGAGATGAAGGTAATCACAGTGCCTCTCTCAGAGGGCACAGTGAGTATTAAGTAAGTGTGAAATGGAGAACTTTCTGCCAATCAGTAAACAGAGATGTGACAGTCATGAGCGATTACAGCCCTCTGGGGTGAGCCCAAGAGCCCTAATGGAATCCAAGAAGGAGAAGAATACCTGGTACCTAACAGCCATCAGGCTGCAGCCACTCCCTATGGTGAGGCCTGAGAAGGGAAGCTCAGAATGTGAAAACAGGACAGTGGGCCCAGATAGGTGAGGTCAGTTCAGTTCAGTCCCTCAGGTGTGTCTGACAATTTGTGAGCCTATGGACTGCAACACGTCAGGCTTCCCTGTCCATCACCAACTCCCAGAGCTTGCTTAAACTCAGGTGGAGTTTAACACATCCATCGAGTTGGTGATGCCATCCAACCTTCTTATCCTGTGTTGTCCCTTTCTCCTCCTGCCTTCAATCTTTCCCACCATCAAGGTATTTTCTAATGAATCAGCTCTTCACATCTGGTGGCCAAAATATTGGAGCTTTAACTTCAGCATCAGTCCTTCCAGTGAATATTCACAACTGATTTCCTTTAGGATTAACTGATTTGATCTCCTTGGAGTCCAAGGGGACTCTCAAGAGTCTTCTCCAACACCACAATTCAAAAGCATCAATTCTTCTCAGATCCATACATGACTACTGGAAAAACCATAGCTTTGACTATACAGACCTTTGTTGGCAAAGTAATGTCTCTGCTTTTTCATATGCTGTCTAGGTTGGTCACAGCTTTTCTTCCAAGGAGCAGGTGTCTTTTAATTTCATGACTGCAATCACCATCTGCAGTGATTTTAGGAGCCCAAGAAAATAAGGTTTGTCACTGTTTCCACTGTTTCCTCATCTATTTGCCATGAAGTGATGGGACCAGATGTTATGATCTTTGCTTTTTGAATGTTGAGTTTTAAGCCAACTTTTTCACTCTCCTCTTTCATATTCATCAAGAGGCTCTTTAGTTCCTCTTCTCTTTCTGCCAAAAGGGTGGTGTCATCTGCATTTCTGAGGTTATTGATATTTCTTCCTGCAGTCTTGATTCCAGCTTGTGCTTCATTCAGCCTGGCATTTTGCATGATGTACTCTGCATATAAGTTAAATACTGTTAACTACAAATAGGCATTTACCAAGAGTATTGTCAATGAGTGAACAACAAAGGCATTTGTCATCTACTGCTATGGAGTTTGAACCTAGTGCTGCTATAGCTGTTGACTTTCAACAACCCCTGAGGGAGTTCAGGGTGGAGTGAGGCACTCTGTACTCCAGGGAATCTGGTGGGACAGGTCTTTAGATAGTTGGATGCTTTTAGGAACAGATTTTATTATCTCAGTCCTTGCATCTCTTCATGGCTAGAAAAGCATTAAACCCCTTCAGAGTGACATCAGATCCTAATGAACTAAAATAACCTTTTGTAAAATGAGTGCTTAATGATATTGAACTCCTCCTTCACCAAAACCTTATATATTGACCTTCTCCCACTGCTGCTTGGGAGCAGTGTCCCCGAGATATCTGAGATGTTGCTTCCTGGGCTTCAATCCTCATTTTGCCCCAAATAAAATTTAACTCACAACTCTCAAGTTGTGCATCTTTTTCAGTCAACAATAAGCAGGGTGACAATATACAGCCTTGACATACTCCATTCCCAAGTTTGATCAAGTCTGTTGTTCCATGTACGGTTCTAAGTGGTGCTCCTTGACCTGCATACAGGTTTCTCAAGATGCAGGTTGGGTGGTCTGATATTCCCATCAATTGAAGAACTTTCCAAAGTTTGTTGTGATCCACACAGGTTTCCTTAGTAGCTCAGCTGGTAAAGAATCCCCCTGCAATGCAGGAGATCCCGGTTCAATTCCTTGGTTGGGAAAATCCACTGGAGAAGGGATAGGCTACCCACTCCTGTATTCTTGGGCTTCCCTGGTGGTTCAGCTGGTAAAGAATTCACCTGCAATGCAGGAGACCTGGGTTCGATCCTTGGGTTGGGAAGATCCCCTGGAGAAGGGAAAGGCTTCCCTCTCCAGTATGCTGGCGTGGAGAATTTCACGGACTGTACAGTTCACAGGGTCCCAAAGAGTTGGACATGACTGAGCAACTTTAGCTTTCACATCAATGAAGCAAAAACAGATGTTTTTCTGGAATTCTCTTGCCTTTTCTATGATCCAGTGGATATTGGTGATTTGATCCCTGGTTCCTCTGCCTTTTCTAATCCAACTTGAACATCTGGAAGTTCTTGATTCATGTACTGTTGAAGCCTAGCTTGGAGAATTTTGAGCATTACTTTGCTTGTGTGTGAGATGAGTGCAATTGTGCTGTAGTTTGAACATTCTTTGACACTGCCTTTCTTTGGGATTGGAATGAAAACTGANTACACACACACACACACATACACACACATATCCCCTTCATGGATCACAGCCTTGTCATAGCAAAAGGGCTTGTGGAAGTCAATGAAACTATGAGCCATGCTGTGTAGGTCCAGCCAAAAAGGATGTGTCATAGTGAAGATTTCTGAGAAAATGTGGTCCACTACGGGAAGCAAACCACTCCAGCATTCATGTGCAAGAGCCCCATGAACAGTATGAGAAAACAAAAAGATATGACACTGGAAGATGAGCTCCCAGGTCAGAAGGTGTCCAGTGTGCTACCGTGAAAGAGCAGGGGACAGCTACTAACAGCCCCAGAAAGAATGAATGGGCTTTGGCCCATCTCTGCCAGGCCAAAGTGGGAAAGATGCTCACTTGTGGATGTTTCTAGTGTCAAGTCCAATGCTGTAAAGAACAATATTGCATAGGAATCTGGAATATTAGGTCCATGAATCAAGGTAGGTGGGAAGTGGTCAAACAGGAGATGGCAAGAGTGAACACTGACATCTTAGGAATTAGTGAACCAAAATGAATGGGAATGAAAGTATTAGTTGCTCAGTTGTGTTCAACTCTGCGACCCCATGGACTGTAGTCCACCAGACTCCTTTGTCCATGGGATTTCCCAGACAAGCATACTGGAGTGGGTTGCCATTTTCTTCTCCAGGAGATCTTCCTGACCCAAAGATAGAACCTGGGTATCTCGCATTGCAGACAGATTCTTTACCATCTGAGCCTGCAGGGAATGGGGGAATTTAATTCAGAAGACCATTGTATCTATTACTGTGGACAAGAATCCCTTAGAAGAAATGGAGTAGCCCTCATAATCAACAAAGGAGTCCAAAATGCAGTACTTGGGTGTAGTCTCAAAAACAACAGAATGATCTCAGTAATCCAAGCCTATTCTCCAACCACTGATATCAGAGAAGCTGAAATTGACCGGTTCTATGAAGACCTACAAGACCCTCTAGAACTAACACCAAAAAAGATGGCCTTTTCATCATAGGAGATTAAAATGCAAAAGTAGGAAGTCAAGAGGTACCTGGAGTAACAGGCAATTTTGGCCTTGGAGTACAAAATGAAGCAGGGCAAAAACTAACAGAACTTTGTCAAGAGGACACACTAGTCATAGAAAACACCTTTTTCCAAAAATACAAGAGATGTCTCTACACATGGACATCACCAGATGGTCAACAACGAAATCAGATTGATTATATTCTTTGCAGCCAAAGATGGAAAAGCTCTATACAGTTAGCAAAAACAAGACTGGGGGCTGACTGTGGCTCAGATCATGAACTCCTTATTGCAAAATTCAGGCTTAAATTAAAGAAAGTAGGGCAAACCACTAGGACAATCAAGTATGACCTAAATCAAATCCCTTATGATTATACAGAGGAGGTGACAAATAGGTTCAAGGGATTAGACTATGACCTAAATCAAATCCCTTATGATTATACAGTGGAGGTGACGAATAGGTTCAAGGGATTAAACTGGTAGACAGAGTGCCTGAAGAACTATGGGCAGAGGTTCATAATACTGTATAGGAGGTGGTGACCAAAACCATCCCAAAGAAAATGAAATGCAAGAAAGTAAAATGGTTTTCTTAGGAGGCTTTACAAAAGGAAAGAAGAGAGGTGAAAGGCAGAGGAGAAAGGGAAAGATATACCTAACTGAGTGCAGAGTTACAGAAAATAGTAAGGAGATATAAGAAGATCTTAAGTGAACAGTGTAGAGAACTAGAGGAAAACAAAAGAATTGCAAAGACTAGAGATCTCTTCAAGAAAACTGGAAATATCAAGGGAGAATTTCCTATAAGGATGGGCACCATAAATCACAGAAACAGTAAGGACCTAATAGAAACCAAAGAGATTAAGAAGAGGTGGCAAAAATATACATTATAACTGTAAAAATAATTTCTTCCTGACCCACGATGGTGTGGTCACTCACCTAGAGCCAGATATCCCAGAGTGTGAAGTCAAGCGGGCCTTAGGAAGCATTGCTATGAACAAAGCTAGTGGAGGTGATGGAATTTCAGCTGAGCTGTTTAAAATTCTAAAAGATGATGCTGTTAAAGTACTGCACTCAATATGTCAACAAATTTGGAAACCTCAGCAGTGGTCACAGGACTGGAAAAGATCAGTTTTCATTCCAACTCCAAAGAAGGGCAATGCCAAAGAATGTGACAGGTGGGTTGTTTATCATTAATGGCACCTAGGAAGCCCAAATCAACTATACTTCAATTTCAAAAATGATAGTGCACATAAAGTTCCTATTTAGTGAAGTACCTTTATACCATGAGCTTGATAAACACTAAGCAATAATCATTATTTGTCAAAATCCTCATATAGTATTAATATTAAAGAGTCAAAGGAGTAAAACAGTGAAAATACATGTAAGTTAAAAAACAAATGAAGGGAGATCAAGAAAAGATTTGACAAAGAAAATTTGTGACTGCAAACTTCTAATCTAGGAATGAGAGTTATGACGACAGAAGGTCTTAGGACAGTTTAATTTCACATATAGACAGGCACTTCCACAAGTCTAAGGCTTCTTTCCTTTGGTTGGGAAGCTGGAAGAAGGAGTCTTGGAGATTTTGCATCCAAGGACTCTTTTTGTCTGGACACTTAGGCTTTTCAACAACACCACCCCTGGCTCCAAAAGCTCCAGATGATGACTAAGCCCATCAGTATTACAGCATCTCTCTCAGCAACCATTACCACCTCGGTTTGGAGTTCAGGGAGCAGTTGACAGGCACTGGCCTCAGTTCTGGGGAAACAAAGCTGAAGCAACGAGGAGACACACCACACCTACTATGCAAGGTCTGGAATCTACTGCTGCCTCGCTGAGAAGTTAGTAGGATGTTTTACACAGTTCAAAGAAACTGATAAAAAGGAGACACATCTTACACATGAGTTAATCTGGTAATTGAACTGACAAATCCCAGCTGTTGACTGGACTCAGACTGACTGTGACATCTGCTAGAAGTGGAGTCTCAACAGGTGGGGTCTCATTTTACCCCTTACTCCCCATTTCTGCTTTCTCAGAGATGAAGGTAATCACAGTGCCTCTCTCAGAGGGCACAGTGAGTATTAAGTAAGTGTGAAATGGAGAACTTTCTGCCAATCAGTAAACAGAGATGTGACAGTCATGAGCGATTACAGCCCTCTGGGGTGAGCCCAAGAGCCCTAATGGAATCCAAGAAGGAGAAGAATACCTGGTACCTAACAGCCATCAGGCTGCAGCCACTCCCTATGGTGAGGCCTGAGAAGGGAAGCTCAGAATGTGAAAACAGGACAGTGGGCCCAGATAGGTGAGGTCAGTTCAGTTCAGTCCCTCAGGTGTGTCTGACAATTTGTGAGCCTATGGACTGCAACACGTCAGGCTTCCCTGTCCATCACCAACTCCCAGAGCTTGCTTAAACTCAGGTGGAGTTTAACACATCCATCGAGTTGGTGATGCCATCCAACCTTCTTATCCTGTGTTGTCCCTTTCTCCTCCTGCCTTCAATCTTTCCCACCATCAAGGTATTTTCTAATGAATCAGCTCTTCACATCTGGTGGCCAAAATATTGGAGCTTTAACTTCAGCATCAGTCCTTCCAGTGAATATTCACAACTGATTTCCTTTAGGATTAACTGATTTGATCTCCTTGGAGTCCAAGGGGACTCTCAAGAGTCTTCTCCAACACCACAATTCAAAAGCATCAATTCTTCTCAGATCCATACATGACTACTGGAAAAACCATAGCTTTGACTATACAGACCTTTGTTGGCAAAGTAATGTCTCTGCTTTTTCATATGCTGTCTAGGTTGGTCACAGCTTTTCTTCCAAGGAGCAGGTGTCTTTTAATTTCATGACTGCAATCACCATCTGCAGTGATTTTAGGAGCCCAAGAAAATAAGGTTTGTCACTGTTTCCACTGTTTCCTCATCTATTTGCCATGAAGTGATGGGACCAGATGTTATGATCTTTGCTTTTTGAATGTTGAGTTTTAAGCCAACTTTTTCACTCTCCTCTTTCATATTCATCAAGAGGCTCTTTAGTTCCTCTTCTCTTTCTGCCAAAAGGGTGGTGTCATCTGCATTTCTGAGGTTATTGATATTTCTTCCTGCAGTCTTGATTCCAGCTTGTGCTTCATTCAGCCTGGCATTTTGCATGATGTACTCTGCATATAAGTTAAATACTGTTAACTACAAATAGGCATTTACCAAGAGTATTGTCAATGAGTGAACAACAAAGGCATTTGTCATCTACTGCTATGGAGTTTGAACCTAGTGCTGCTATAGCTGTTGACTTTCAACAACCCCTGAGGGAGTTCAGGGTGGAGTGAGGCACTCTGTACTCCAGGGAATCTGGTGGGACAGGTCTTTAGATAGTTGGATGCTTTTAGGAACAGATTTTATTATCTCAGTCCTTGCATCTCTTCATGGCTAGAAAAGCATTAAACCCCTTCAGAGTGACATCAGATCCTAATGAACTAAAATAACCTTTTGTAAAATGAGTGCTTAATGATATTGAACTCCTCCTTCACCAAAACCTTATATATTGACCTTCTCCCACTGCTGCTTGGGAGCAGTGTCCCCGAGATATCTGAGATGTTGCTTCCTGGGCTTCAATCCTCATTTTGCCCCAAATAAAATTTAACTCACAACTCTCAAGTTGTGCATCTTTTTCAGTCAACAATAAGCAGGGTGACAATATACAGCCTTGACATACTCCATTCCCAAGTTTGATCAAGTCTGTTGTTCCATGTACGGTTCTAAGTGGTGCTCCTTGACCTGCATACAGGTTTCTCAAGATGCAGGTTGGGTGGTCTGATATTCCCATCAATTGAAGAACTTTCCAAAGTTTGTTGTGATCCACACAGGTTTCCTTAGTAGCTCAGCTGGTAAAGAATCCCCCTGCAATGCAGGAGATCCCGGTTCAATTCCTTGGTTGGGAAAATCCACTGGAGAAGGGATAGGCTACCCACTCCTGTATTCTTGGGCTTCCCTGGTGGTTCAGCTGGTAAAGAATTCACCTGCAATGCAGGAGACCTGGGTTCGATCCTTGGGTTGGGAAGATCCCCTGGAGAAGGGAAAGGCTTCCCTCTCCAGTATGCTGGCGTGGAGAATTTCACGGACTGTACAGTTCACAGGGTCCCAAAGAGTTGGACATGACTGAGCAACTTTAGCTTTCACATCAATGAAGCAAAAACAGATGTTTTTCTGGAATTCTCTTGCCTTTTCTATGATCCAGTGGATATTGGTGATTTGATCCCTGGTTCCTCTGCCTTTTCTAATCCAACTTGAACATCTGGAAGTTCTTGATTCATGTACTGTTGAAGCCTAGCTTGGAGAATTTTGAGCATTACTTTGCTTGTGTGTGAGATGAGTGCAATTGTGCTGTAGTTTGAACATTCTTTGACACTGCCTTTCTTTGGGATTGGAATGAAAACTGANAATCAGTTCTTCTCATCAGGCGGCCAAAGTACTGACATTTCAGCTTCAGTATCTGTCCTTCCAATGACTGATTTCCTTTAGGATGTACTGGTTGGGTCTTCCTGCAGTCCAGGGGCTCTCACGAGTCATCTCCAACACCACAATTCAAAAACATCCATTCTTCAGAGCTCAGCTTTCTTTATAGTTCAATTCTCACATCCAATCATGACTACTGGAAAAACCATAGCTTTGACTATATGGAGTTTTGTTGGCAAAATAATGTCTCTGCTTTTTAACAGGCTGCCTAGGTTGGTTGTGGCTTTTCTTCCAAGGAGCAAGCTTCTTTTAATTTCATGGCTGCAAGTCACCATCTTCAGTGATTTTGGAGCCCCCCAAAGTAAAGTCTGTCATGAAAGTGAAAGAGGAGAGTGAAAAACCTTGCTAAAAACTTAACATTCAATACATGAAGATCATGGCATCCGATCCTATCACTTAATGGCAAAAATGGGGAAACGATGGAAATCCAGGTGTTTCTTGACTTCCTACTTTTGCATTCCAGTCCCCTATAATGAAAAGGACATCTTTTTTGGGTGTTAGTTCTAAAAGGTCTTGTATGTCTTCATAGAACTGTTCAACTTCAGCTTCTTCAGTGTTACTGGTTGGGGCATAGACTTGGATTACTGTGATATTGAATGGTTTGCCTTGGAGATGAACAAATATCATTCTGTCATTTTTAAGATTGCGTCCAAGTACTGCATTTTGGAGTCTTTTGTTGACCATAATGGCTACTCCATTTCTTCTGAGGGATTCCTGCCTGCAGTAGTAGATATA
This sequence comes from Oreotragus oreotragus, assembly GCA_006410675.1. Classification (NCBI taxonomy): domain Eukaryota; kingdom Metazoa; phylum Chordata; class Mammalia; order Artiodactyla; family Bovidae; genus Oreotragus; species Oreotragus oreotragus. The sequence continues at coordinate 84,674 of SJYX01001024.1, read as the reverse complement.
ATGGTCATCTGAGTTAAATTCACCCATTCCAGTCCATTTTAGTTCGTTGATGTCGACGTTCACTCTTGCCATCTCTTGTTTTACCACTTCCAATTTGCCTTGATTCATGGACCTGACATTCCAGGTTCCTATACAATATTGCTCTTTACAGCATTGGACCTTGCTTCTATCACCAGTCACATCCACAACTGGATATTGTTTTTGCTTTGGCTCCATCCCTTCATTCTTTTTGGAGTTATTTCTCCACTGATCTCCAGTAGCATATTGGGCACCTACCAACCTGGGGAGTTCCCCTTTCAGTATCCTATCATTTTGCCTTTTCATACGCAAAGAGTCAGACACGATTGAAGGACTGAACTGAACTGAACTGAACTGATATTGTTCATGGGGTTCTCAAGGCAAGAAAACTGAAGTGGTTTGCCTTTCCCTTCTCCAGTGGACCACATTCTGTCATCCCGCATTGAAGGTCAGGAAGGGCGGCAGTGAGGAGATACCCCTCTTCCAAGGTAAGGAGCAGCGGCTGCACTTTGCTGGAGCAGGCTTGAAGAGATACCCCATGCCCAAGGTAAGAGAAACCCAAGTAAGATGGTAGATGTTCCAAGAGGGCATCAGAGGGCAAACACACTGAAATGATATTCACGAAAACTAGTCAATCTAATCACACTAGGACCACAGCCTTGTGCAACTCAATGAAACTAAGCCATGCCCGCGGGGCAACCCAAGACGGGCGGGTCATGGTGGAGAGGTCTGACAGAATTCCAGTTGAGCTATTTCAAATCCTGGAAGATGATGCTGTGAAAGTGCTGCACTCAGTTTGCCAGCAAATTTGGAAAACTCAGTAGTGGTCACAGGACTGGTAAAGGTCAGTTTTCATTCCAATTCCAAAGAAAGGCAATGCCAAAGAATGCTCAAACTACCGCACAATTGTACTCATCTCACACACTAGGAAAGTAATGCTCAAAATTCTCCAAGCCAGGCTTCAGCAGTTCGTGAACTGTGGACTTTCAGATGTTCAAGCTGGTTTTAGAAAAGGCAGCAGAATAAGAGATCAAATTGCCAACATCTGCTGGATCATTGAAAAAGGAAGAGCGTTCCAGAAAAACATCTATTTCTGCTTTATTGACTATGCCAAAGCCTTTGGCTGTGTGGATCACAATAAACTGTGGAAAATTCTGAAAGAGATGGTAATACCAAACCACCTAACCTGCCTCTTTAGAAACCCATACGCAGGTCAGGAAGCAACAGTTAGAACTGGACATGGAACAAAAGACTGGTTCCAAATAGGAAAAGGAATACATCAAGGCTGTATACTGTCACCCTGCTTTTTTAACTTATATGCAGAGTACATCATGAGAAACACCGGGCTGGAAGAAGCACAAGCTGGAATCAAGATTGCCGGGAGAAATATCAATAACATCATATATGCAGATGACACCACCCTGTGTCAGAAAGTGAAGAGGAACTGAAAAGCCTCTTGATGAAAGTGAAAGAAGTAATATAAAACTGGATGCTTAGACATCTTTCACTGACATTGTATGGAGAAAAAGTAAGTGAAAGCAGGCACCAGCTACTAACAAGGAATCTTAGTGTTGATAATAGAGCATTCCGGGAAATGCTACAGCTTCCCTAGTATGCTCAGTTGGTAAAGAATTTGTCTACAATGCATAGGACCTGAGTTTGATCTCTAGGTAGGGAATATTCGCTGGAGAAGAGAATGGGAATCCACTCCAGTATTCTTGCCTTGAAACCCACGCACAGAGGAACCTGACAGGCTACAGTCCATTGAATCACAAAGAGTTGGAAACATCTTAGTGACTAGACAACAATAGGAAATGCTACACCATCACAGATGCTCTGAATATAGCAAAGGATGGCAGAGTGCGGGGAAAAAAAAAAGGGAGCTAAACCCTCAGTTGAAGATTCTCAGCTGAAGGATAAACGTAGTTTGACTATGAATATAAAAAAATGTGTTAAACATATTTATGCCACTTACATTTCATTTTTGATAAAGCACATCAGATATAATATTTTATATATAATAAAATATGTGATAATCCTGTAAGATATCTTTCAAAAGGTAGAACATATAAGTTGCGATAGAAAGTTCTTACACAATCACTTAATTAGCATCATCAGTTTTCTTTCTTATTGGTATAAATATTTTTTACATTTTTCTCTACTTTAGTTCAGAGTTAAATGCCATCTTAAATTTTAAATTCTTTCTAACAAGTGTAAACTCAATGCAGTGTTTGTAATGATAGGAACTTACAGAATTTTTTATGGGATTTGCTGGTGGCTCAGACGGTAAGTAGTCTGCCTGCAATGTAGGAAACCTAAGTTTGATCCCTGGGTGGGGACAATCTCCCAGAGAAGGAAATAGCTACCCACTCCAGTATTCTTGCCTGGAGAGTCTCATGCATGGAGGAGCCTGGTTGGCTATAGTCCATAGGGTCGCAAAGAGTTGGAGGTGACTGAGTGACTTCACTTCACTTTATAGAATTTTTATTAACTGCACTTAGCATTGTCCTGGAAAAGTAGCTGTCATTTAATAACATGTTTCTTGAGCTAAAATGAAGATGCAATTGGGATTGAGCAAGAAAGGTATTAATTAACTGGAGTTTGCTTGGATCCTCATTTCTTTTTATAACACAGATTTTATTCATGTATTTGTATTTTTCTTCTACCTTTATCCCCCCATCTTCCTTCCCTTCCTCTTCCTTACTTCACCTGTAATTTTCCATAAGCTTGCAGTTTATAGGAAGTTTGTAAGAAGCTGGCAATTGAAAATTCTGGAGAATCTACTGAACTGAGGACCCTACAGTGTGCCCTACCTCACACCAGCCTCTCCGGACCTTTCCGCCTCAGGCTTTCCTTGAAGTGATACAGGAAACTTCCATGTACATCGACATCAGCCAAAGAAGTAGCAACAGCAGCTCACACTCCCTTGTCCACTCTTTCACATTGGAAGCAGCGATCAGAGTTAACTACTCAATGGAAGACAACTTAAAATCATACAACTTTATACACGTGCAAGCCAAACAGCTGCACTCTTTTATATTAGAATGTCACATAGCAAATGATAAATTTTCAGCATTAATTAATTTTAGCCTCATAAGCCTACCAATCTGGACAGACTTGAAATTAAAAATACAAAAGACTCTTTCCTTGCCTCCTTCTCCTAATAAAATATGAAATATCTATGGACATGTTAAATACAGGTGGATACTCTAAACCCAGAAGGCTGAGCACTGAAGAACTGATGCTTTAGAATGGTGGTGTTGGACAAGACTCTTTAGAACCATTTAGACTGCAAGGAGGTCAAACCAGTCAATCCTAAAGAAAATCAACCCTGGATATTCAGTCGAAAGACTGATGCTGAAGCTGAGGCTCCAATACTTTGGCCACCTGATTTGAAGAACTGACTCACTGCAAAAGACTCTGATGCTGGGAAAGACTGAAGGCAGGAGGAAAAGGGGATGACAGAGGTTGAGATGGTTGGAAGGCATCACAGACTCAATGGACATGAGTTTGAGCAAGCTCCAGGAGACGATGAAGGACAGAGGGGTCTGGCGTGCTGCAGTCCATGGGGTCACAAAGAGTAGGGCACAACTGAGGAACTGAACACCACCACTGGGAACCCGGGAGCACTGTCAAGGAATCCAATTTCAGAGCCCGCTGGTGTGTTAAGACAGTAAACCTGGAATACATCCAAGATGTCTATAAAACTGGCTCTTCAGCTGTTCAGAGTAAAATTATCATGGGCTGCTGCTATGAAGAAATAGAATATTAACCTCATTTCTGATATCATTCATGGAGCAAGAAGATATAAAAAGATCACTTTGTCAACATCCACAAGGTATATTTCTAGGAGGAATTAATCTGTTCAGAGAAAATGGTTTGACAGGAAAATTACCCCAAGAGAAAGAGAGTTCTTAAAAAGCAAGAGCCCGTAATGGAAAGGACCAAGGGAAAGCAGAGCTGGCCTGCTGTAGGAACCCTTCAGAAGACGCCTCTGGGCTTATCGTGTTCCTTGGCGACCTGACCCTCTTCTCCGCACTTCTCCTGGCTCTCTGTTCTCTTGGTCCGACTTCTTAATACTCAAACGGTCGCCCAACCCTTCACTCTCCTCCCCTTCAGAGTGGAGTGAAGTAACTTTAGAAAAATCGAACATGTTCTGAATACAGACAAACAGACACTGACCGCTGTGCCGACCCCTCCCGCTGGCCCGGCACGTGCTCGTCCCCCCTAGCTCTACTTGCGCCCCAGGAAACTGCTCTGCGTGGAATCTGTGAGCCAAGTCCACCCCGATCCCGGCTTCTCTCTGTGACCCACCAAGTAGAAGCCCCCTGAAGGGATCGGAGAGAGGACACGTGGGGCAGGTCGTTCACGCTGCCAGCTCCTCCTGTGAGATGTTGCCACACGGTTCTGGACAGAAAGCAAGGACACCTCTCAGGGCGGCCGCCTTTCTGCGCCTCTCCATCTAGACTCTAGCTGCTGCTAGAAACTTCTTCCTGTCTACCCCAGGGTAAGTCACTCAGCGTGTCCGAGTCTTAGCAGCCCCATAGACTGGAGCCCGTCAGGCTTCTCTGTCCATGGGATTCTCCAGACAAGAATACTGGAGTGGGTTGCCATTTTCTCCTCCAGGGGATCTTCCCAACCCAGGGACGGAACCCAGGTCTCCTATAATGCATACAGATTCTTTACCCTCTGAGCCTCCAGGCAAGCCCAAGGGTGGCCACAGCTTATCTATTCGTGGACCAGCCATCTGCACTGTCTCACAGCTTCTTTATGCCCATGATACTCCAAACATCATTCAGGCATAAATGCTCTGAGTTTTCCCGGCTGCCAAGAGATCTGTGGGCTTCAGGAGGCACTGGTGGTAAAGAGCTCGCCTGCCAATGCAGGAGACTTAAGAGTTGAGGGTTCAGTCCCTGTGTTGGGAAGATCCCCTGGAGGAGGAAACGGCAACCCACTCCAGTATCCTTGCCTGGGAAATCACATGGACAGAGGGGCCTGATGGGCTATAGTCGATGGGGTCACAAAAAGTGAGACACGACTGAAGTGGCTAAGTACAGGAAACACGCTGATATAGTCAACCTTCTCCAAAGGACACAGAACACACTTTTAAAACAAATAATTCTAGTCCATCTTCCTTTCTTGCTCACCAGAGGAAATATCTATTTTCAGTTCCTCATTTCTAATATCTTACTTTTTAGTCTAATATTCATATTATGATATTTCTATGTTTATTTTGTTATGTGTTTTAAACTTTTCATAAAGACATTAATACTGCATGTATTCTTCTCTCAGGCTTGACTTTTCTTCACTCAGTTTTATATTCCAGACTTTCCTCCATATTATTACCTATATGACATTTTCACTACTGCATTTTTTTTCAATTACATCATATATACTATACTTCATGAATCCTTTATTCTTCAGAAGAACAGATGTACCATTTGCACAATGTCACTGTTACACCATCTACAGCCACAGATTCACTTCACAGGTCTTCTGGATCATGTCTTTTTAAGGTATACTGCTAGGACAATGAGTTACTATAACATCTTCAGTTTTGTTAGACAATGGCAGATTATTTTCCAAAGGAACTATACCATCTTTTTAAAACATCAGAAGTACTTAACAGTTCCACAAACCCTACTTCTTTGTCAACACTTGATATTGTCTAACATTTACATTTTTACAGGTTCAGTTCAGTTCAGTCACTCAGTCGTGTCCGACTCTTTGCGACCCCATGAGTTGCAGCACGCCAGGCTTCCCTGTCCATCACCAACTCACAGAGTTCACTCAGACTCACGTCCATTGAGTCAGTTATGACATCCAGCCATCTCATCCTCTGTCATCCCCTTCTCCTCCTGCCCCCAATCTCTCCGAGCATCAGACTCTTTTCCAATGAGTCAACTCTTTGTATGAGGTGGCCAAAGTACTGGAGTTTCAGCTTCAGC